>JANHFL010009058.1:0-25428 GCA_032468155.1 Oxyrhabdium leporinum | reverse complement strand
ATTCTTGAGCATACCTAATAACATCCTTTTTCAAGATCTGATCTTAACCTTTACTTTTCACTTTAAATGTGTTATATAAAAATATGTATAACAATATTCCCATTTCTATTCTCTTACTCTATTCTAATTCTTGATGCAGCCAATCTTATTTTTTTTAAAGAAAAAAAAGAAAGAATCCTTACTATCCATCATCTCTCACCCTCTTAGAAGTTACACTTGCTTTCTTTTTAACACACCTCCCATACTCCTCCCTTGGGTCCTTATCTACACCGTTCATATTCAACCCAGCCATTATTTCCATCTTCACCATTTTTTTATGCCAATTTGCCCCCAGGTCTACCAAATCCTCTGTCTTTTCCCCAAAGGTATCTTTCAATTTGTCCAGCTCCATTTTTCTACCTCCTAGTATATATTCTCCCAACTATTTTGCCCAACTTTATTATCTCCTCTTTCTTTTCTCCTTGTTCCATTTGTTGTGTAGTCTGTTCTATAACCTCTAATCTTTCAGTTATCTCCCTTGTTTCCTGGATTTTATTTTCTTGATTCATTATTCCTTGTTGCACATTATCAGTCTTTCCAGTTATATCATGTAGGTCTTTTATCTCCCTGGAATTCCTCAGCATAATATCATACAGAATTTGAATCATCAACATGGTTTCTTTTTGAAAAACCTCCAATTGTTCCCGATGAGCCACCTTGTCTTGTTGTTTTTTTTAAAGTCCAAATACTACTCAATGTTCTGTCAGTTGTCTGTCACCGCTCACAAGTCTATCCTTTTTGATTTCCCAAAGCCAGTAAATTACTTGACATTGTTCATCATGCAATAAGTATAGTTCTTTATATCCCACAATTAGTCAGTTAGATCCATTTATACAGTCCAGCACATTTTCCGAATAGCTCCTTTGACCTGCTTGTTAATTGCTGGTTAATTCCAAAATTCAAAAGTCATTCCATTAAGTATCCTCCAGGTTTTCAAGGTTAATTCTCTGGTGACCATACAGTAGATAAATATAGAACAGTAAATAATACAGCAGCCATCCAGGTGTTATTTTCTGCCTTTATCAAAATTTTCCAAGGAGTCTGGCATAGTATATATGCATTCACCAGTAGATGGCACTTTTAACTTAAAATTCAGCATTAAGGCTATACTGTCAGCTGTTTCTTCTGATTAATTCAGCAAAACAATTTCAATAAACAATCAGATATCCAGCATTTTTAAATGCCTATTCAAAGTCATGGCAATAAGATTTGTCCATCCAATCTTTTTGTATTTTATAACTTTTACTTATTTCCTGTTACAGTGCACTTTCTCTCTGTTTCTCTTTGATCGCTGCTTAAAAACATTCCAAAGAGCCTTTTTTTACGGATTTATTTTCTTTTAGGGTAAATCCTAGACAAAATTTAAAAAATCACCTCACCCAGTCCAATTGCTGTTCACTCTCACTGCTCCAGCACAGTCTTTATTTCTTCGGCTGCTTCGTCTTCGGCAAAGAGACCCTGGGTCCAGCAGGACCGCCACCACTCTCTGCGACATGCAGGGTGCCCCTCCTTTGTATGTCACCTCTATGGGGTAACTTTGGCCCCCAGAGGGGCCATCTGATGAAGAGGATTCAACATGGGGATGCAGAGCCCGGTGTCAGGTCCCCTGCGCTGATTTCACAGCGACATCCAAGCATAAGTCTTGTGTACTCTATTTTCCAAGGACTCATCCAGTTCCAAACTTCAAGACCGTGTTATTCTCCCTCTCTATGCTCCTGACCTTCTAGGTGAACCTCTAAGACAATGGAAAGTAAGCCTAACATCATCTTGTGGTCATTTGCAAAAATCCAAATGACCACCAGATAAATTAGGGTTTTCTGAATCTACCTGCCACCATCTACCAATCAGATGAATTTCTACAGCCTACACTTTGTTTGTTTGTTCGTTTGTTTATGAAAGGTCCTTGGTACTCTCTGTGCTTGATGGTTTTCTTGCAAATGTTTCATTACCCAAACTAGGTAGCATCATCAGTGCTAGTAAGGATGTGGTTTGCTCTCAGTTTATATTCTAGTGGCTTGCCCGGTCAGTGTTGATAGGGGTGGCCTTGGAAGTACTTTAGTTGGGCTGTTTACTCTTGGCTTGTTGGCAGTTCCTTGATTGGGGTATTGTTTACTTCTTGATTGTTGATCTGATGTTAATCTTGGAGTTATTCTATTCTCATCTGGGTGGCTAATTGCTGGTGGGGAGGTGTGAATGACACCAGTAATCTCTCATTTCAACCCTGAGCTACAAATATTCTCCTTTATTCATTATTTGCCCACTCATCTTAACACAGGGTAACTCTGAGCAGCTTACAATCATAAAAAAATATACATGTATATGTATAAAAACATAATTCAATTAATATGAGCAAATGCCATGATCCAATTATAGATGGGGAGGGCGGGGACAGGATATGGGTGAGATGGGATCTGTTGTCACTCGATCAGCCACCTCCACTGTGATGCTCTCCCATTGGGACCCCAAATTAACTGGCAGAGCCAGGTCTTTAGGCTCTTACAAAAGGTCAGAGGGTTGGGGGCTGCCCTCACATGGGGGGGAGGACAAGATATTCCAGAGGGTAGGTGCAACAGCAGAGAAGGCCCTTGTCCTGGACTCCAAAGCTAGATTTACTCTCCACACTGTTAGAGAAACACCATCCTGTTCTTTGAACATCTCCTTATGCATTGGCTAAAAGTTATCTTTGCTCTTCCGCATCAAATAATCATAGTAATGTGCAGCCCGGGTCACCTGTACTGGGAAACACACCTGATTGAAAAATTGCTGAGATTTCAGTGTTGAATCTCACAGGGATATTGCGGAACAACACTGATTGGTTTGTGATATTATCTGGGTATATTCTTAGCAATTGAGGATGGGAGAAGTGAAGATTATTGTGGATCAGTTTCAGATTGCTTTGTAAGAGGAGGCAAGGAAGCCCTGTCTTCAACAGTGTTGTAAACTTGGGGCTTTGTGACTCTAGCATAAATGAGTTTGACAGTTTTCCAATCACTTACAGAAGTTGACAAAATAGCCAGGCAATGCTTTATTTGCTAAAACCAACTATCACTGCAAAAACCATATAAAAATCTACCTGTCTATGTCTTGTGGGAGATCTCTCAGACCGTTGTTACTTATATCAAGCCATTGCAGATTTGACATCCGGAGTACACATATTGGGATTGAAAAGAATTTATTTGTTGATACATCTACAAAGCTCACTTGTTTCAGATTGCTTAGCTGTAAAGAAACAGAATGTTATTTAATAAAAACTTAAATGAGGAAATAGACGAGAATTATAGTTGATATTTTGCTGGTTGAATGAGGTCAATTGTGCTATGTTGCATATTTGCCATAAGGCTACACACTCCATTATTTTAAAAATGAGGCCATGTTCAGAATTAAATATTTTCAGTATTTCTTATTTGTTGCATGCAATGTTCATCTTCCCTCAGGGAAGTTCTATGTTTAATAGACTATTACATTTTATCTGATTGAAACAACAATATTTTACATGTTGGTATTCACAGTAGTTCCTACTGAATGGGATTTCGAATGACCCAATTTTATGATTATGCCAATGTCATGACTAAGTTTTAAAATAGATTTGTCTCCTAAATGAGTATGACTTTACCTCTCAGTAATTGCCAGATGTTCAATTGCTTTATTTATTTATTTATTTTTAATAAAAAATAAGCTGCTTTCTTTCCGGGAGCATGCTGGCTATGACCAAAAATGTTTTGATGTTGACCATGGTGGTGCCACTGAAGCATCATCTCTTTTTATGTCTGCAACATAAGGCACGGAGAGCGCTTCAATTTCACCATCATGGCAGCCAACTTGACTTTTTTGCACATACATTGTAAATATCCTTGCTTCTTCCCCATAGTGTGTACTACCTCAAAAAAAGACAAGACGGCAGTATCATCCTATATTTAGAAATGGATGAGACCTGACAGTTGAATCTTCTACAGATCATTTAAAGACAGCAAGCAACAGCATTGCTAGGAAGGACTCAAGACAAAATGGTAAATATGGTATTGTGATTAAAGCCTTGACTCTTTGTAACTGTGTATAACATTGACGAACATATAAAAAGGGCAAGACTTGGATGCTTCAGCTGCAACCTTGGCAATTTTGACTCTTGCAGATATTTTTGACATATTTGGAGATATCAGCCAAGCTGAATACCTCAGAGATTTTTGTCCTCCAAAATCAGAGGACCTCCTAGGGCCTTAAGAAGAGTAGAGTGGAGTGAGATTAAACTTTCTTTCTCACATATACACATATATAATAAATCCACTTCATTGCTTAATAACAGATCGTGTCACCTCTACTTTCACATATTGAGCAGAAAGATGAAGAAAAGTTTAGGTAATAACTAAAAATCTGATAAATGTGTTTGACATAGCACACAAATAAATATTTCATTTGCAATTTCTCCAAATCCAGTAAGATGAAATTCAGGATAGTCTGAATATTCAAATACTGCTATTATTACAGTATCTATATGAGTCCAAGATGGAAATCAAGAGATACAGAAAACTCAATCTTTCTTCTTACAATTCTTACAATCCATATAAGGTAATTCTCCTATAGGGGACATAATAAAGATATTTTTACTGGGCTATTTACTATGATATTGACATAGTAAGACTGATTGAGTAGTCGTGGTGGTGCAGTGGTTATAATTAAGTATTGCAGGCTAGCTCTTGCCCACTGCCAAGAGTTCGATCCTGACTGGCTCAAGGTTGACTCAGCCATCCATCCTTCTGAGGTCAGTAAAATGAGGACTCAGATTGTCAGGGGCAATATGCTAATTCTGTAAACCACTTATAGAGGTGATGAAGCTGTATATAAGTCTAAGTGCTATTGCTATTGCTATGTATATTCTTGTAGTAAAAATCCAAAATTGTATCTCTTCTCATAGACTGGGTGATGAACACTGATAGACATATGACTTTAGCCAGGAGAACCTTTGTCTGCAATGTCCTCTACCTCTTCTATCTTCTATGCCACTTTGACAGTTACTCTTCGGGTATATTTTGGCTACCATAGTGATTTTGAAGAGAACCTCAGTCACAAAATCCCAACAGCTAACTTTCTCCACGCAGAAGAAAACATTTGGTGGTGGAGAGCAACTACTACCAACTGGAGTGATTTATTCTGATCCAATCCACTCAGTTGTGCTACATCAATTTTCTCAGCACATCTTGGAATCAGGATTGCTCTATATCCTACAACAGTGACGCATCAATTATGTAAAAGCCATTTGAAATCAATGGAGTATAGTCCGAGTAAATGATTATAGAATTGCAGCTTCATAGGACATTTTTACCCCCACTTAATTGAAAGTAACCCTCAAAGAACATGTAGAGCTAGGCCTATGTTTAGTCAAAATACACTTTTTAATATATAATTTTATTTTAAAATTTTGATTATAATAGTAAAAAGAAAAAGAGAAAGAAAAAATAAAAAATGCAAGAAAAAAGGAGAAAATGAGAATATAATAAAGAGAAATATATATATATATATATAAAGAACTTCCAACATTCATCACAGATATAAACAAATATTGTGGTTCTCCACCCCTATAAGGATCCCTTATCTACAGACAAATCCATAACACATCAACTTTTCAGTCCAAACAGCAAAATAAATAAATAAATCATAAAGGGTTGCCAGCTTTACAACAATATATCTTATTTTAACCTTGATTAAATAAATCAACTTTATATTCCTTTCTTTTATTTTTAATAAATAAAAATAAAAGATTAAAAATTAATCTTTAGTTCATTCAGATATTTGCTCCATAGTACAAATTTCTTCAAAGCTTTATTGAGCCTTTTTCATAAATCCAAAAAGAAAAAAAAATCATCTACATCTCTGTTTTGTAATTTGTACCTCTCTTTTGATTTTTAAAAGACCAGCAGATTCTTTTGTGAATTCACTAAAGCAGCCAGTCATTCTCTGGTCTTTTATTTGTATAGCAACTTTTGGTACATGTCTGTCTTCTCATAAAAAATGTGTTTGATTTTTGTCATTTCTTCAATAACCTTTTGTATATAGTCTATCCATAGAAGTAGACATCATTACTAATACTGATATTATGGCTAATAATTTATGGCTCCTTTCTTCAAAAATCTCCTTTACTATTTCTAGCGTTATAGCATTTTTCATCATTTGTAAATGTAAATAAAAGCTTGTGATTTTTTTCACCTCTGATTAGGAACTTTAGTGCTCTAGTTTCTAAAATCATAAAATTATTTATCTTTGTAATGCATTGTAATAATAAATAATAATCTGTTTCCCACAATAAATTTATAAAGAATAACTTATAATTAATTCCATAGTGATATAGTAAAAATCAATATTTAAAATTTATCTGGAACCTCCATCCATTTATAACTTTCTTAGATCAAAAGTCCTCATGCTTATACATTTTCTTTTCCTCAAATTGAAGATGAATTCACCAAAACCTGTTCAAACTTGTCTGCCAAAAGGTCTTTAATAGCTTTAAGATAATTAATAGGCAATTTCCAAAAGTGATTAGAAAGTGAAGTTTGCGAACTTAGTGTTCTTTAAAAGGCTCTGCCACATTTGTGAGCAAGATGAATAATCCCATTGTCCCCCAGTGTTCAAACCTGTAAAAAAAAACAACAACACTGTCCTGCCATCTCCTCATGAGTACCAACCATACAGAGCACATGTGGGCAATCACCTATCTTCTACTTGGGAGGTTTTAAGGAACAGGTCTATGTCCTTGGTCTTTGTTCCAGACATTGGCTCCATTTTCTCAGAGCCATCTTTAGTTTGCCATATCTCTCCCAGAAGTCTTCTTTAGTCAAATAATCTGATTGAAATCAATGACATGAAGATTACATTTAATTCCAATCTATTAAATAACATGCCTAGATTTTCACTATAAAGTTGAAGCCTGTGCCCATTAACAAGATTGAATATAGTAGGTTTTGTTTTGAAGTAAGCATATGTTGGCATCTATTAAATGTATTTCAAAATACTGAAATAGATGGTCCCGTTATAGGTTAATACATTAATATTTCATATTGCTATGACATAAAAAAGTTATTGTTGCTCACTTACATACATTAATTAAATGTTGAATTCTCCCCCATGGAGACCAATGGGACATAAAAGGCACTAAGTAGTAGATTCTTTTATCCTGGATAACATTCATTATATTAAAATCGATTGAGTTTACTCTCAGGAAACAGATTAAGGATCAGAATGTTAATATCTCCAGCTCTTTGTTAACTGGCATAAAATAATGTTTTGCTTTTAAGGTAATTATTTTTCTTGAGAGAAAACTACACCTTAGAGCCAAGATATCAAATAATCTTTTTTTCTAAACCAGGCTTAACAAAAACAAATTAAACTGAGCATGCCTCTTCATGATTGCATGGAACTTTCCATATAGATTTTGGAGGAGCAATTTATAACTGCTAAGTTTCTCATTCTTAGCAATTTTAAGATGTATGGACTTCAACTCCCAGAATTCTCCAGCCAGCATGCTGGCTGGGGTATTCTGGGAGTTGAAGTCCACACATCTTTAAAATTAACAAAGTTGACAAATACTGAGTAAGTAGTTCGGCATGGTTTTTAGGGGAGGATGCTTTTAAGTTCATATTTTAGCCTTTAGCTGTGAGATTTACATAAAATGGTGAGCTCTCATCTCTCAATGTTAACGATATCTGAGCCTTGGCTTTCCTAAGAGTCAGTGTCAATTAGTTGCTGCGATGGATATGAGAAAAGTAGAAAATTACTTTGTTTACAGAATTCATTAACAACAATGCATTATATTTATTAGAATTATATTTGGGGGGGAAAACAATGCACCATATGCTTGTTGCCTTATTCTGTCCAACCAACCTTCTAATTCCTATAGTGAGATTTTTTTAATGAGATAAGCAGAAGTTGTCAGTAGTAATACTGCATTTTAGTCTCTTTCAAAGCATATGACATTCTGAATTCAGAACTCTATTTACATACTCTTTACATACATACTATTTACATTTCCTAGTTTAATTTTCACACATTAGAAAGTCTCACTCACTCGTCTCTCTCTCTCTTTCTCTCACGTAGGTAGTCCTCAACTTACAATTGTAATTGAAACAAGAATTTCAGTCATAATTCAAGACAACTATGTGACTAGACACAATTTTACAACCATTTTGACAAAGGTTGTTAAGCGAATCTCACAGTCTTAAATCTGGATGTCTTTTTCCAAATGGGTATTTTTTGCCAGAAACCACCAAATATTTTTGCAGCTTGGTGACCAATGACCACAAGATGTTGGCAACCAGTCATAAATCTGAGCTTGTTGCCAAGGACCCAAAAACAATCACTGAGTCATGGGGAGGGAGAGAGAAAACATGACATTTTATAATGGCCAGAAATGTTTTACAGGCTGTTTCCAAGGCTGTCACAATTTCAAACAGTCATCAAATAGCCTGCCATAACTCAAGGACTACCTGTACACATACCACAGTGCCTTGCATTAGATCATAAGGTAAAGAACACTTCATTCCAAGCTTCATTGGAATAACGCAAGACTACTTCAGTTCCTTTGTAGCAAATCAATTTACACTAAAAATCATTTGAACACCTTGTCAAAATGGGCATATCTCAATCTACACACAAAATTGAGAATTAACATCACATCCTTTCCTTTCAATCTCAGTCTTCATAACAGATAAATTCTAAAGAAATTTTCTCTGCCCTTTTGAGTCTGTTCCACCAGGATTGTGCAAGGGTTTACTCTCAATCTATTATGCATGAATTTCATTAGTAATAAAAAAGCTAGTCTGGCATAATGTGAAGATACTGGACTAGAACCTAAAATAATTCAGATTCAGTTTCACCCTCTGCCAAAGGAAATTGCTGACTTTTGATTACTCAATGTCTCTCAGTGCAGATTACCTCAAAGTGTTGCTATTATGGGAATAAATTAAAGGAAGCTTTGTAAAAATGGATGGTCTTTTCTTTCTTCCATCAAGAATAATAACAGAACTAGGTTTGAACATTTAAGAAAGTGTTTAAAAATTGTCAGACTTCTCTGAACTGTTTGTTTCAAAACATGCTACTTCCTTATTTCAGCATAATCTGGAGTTATCTGGTATTATTCATTCCTTTCTACAAAGATCGATATATACTGAAATCACAGAGAAGTCATCTGTTACAGAATAACAGTGTTGGAAGGGACCTTGGAGGTCTTCTAGTCCAACTCCCTGCTCAAGCAGGAAGCCCTATACAATTTCAGAAAAATGGCCATCCAATCGCTACATAACACCCCCCCCCCCAATGTTGGAGCACCTACAAATTCTGGAGGCAAGTCATTCCACTGATTAATTGTTCTGTCAGGAAATTTTTGCTTAGTGCTTCTCTCCTTGATTAATTTCCATCCATTGCTTCGTCGTGCCTTCAGATGCTTTAGAGAATGGGTTGTGGCAGCTGGAACACTGCTATCATGTCACCCCTACTTGTTCTTTTCATTAAATTAGATGTATACCCAATTCCTGCAACTGTTCATTTAGCCTCCAGTCCCCTAATCACCTTTGTTGCTCTTCTCTGCACTCTTTCTAGAGATCTAGAGAATATGCTGTGTGCACCAATGCTACCCAAACTTCATGTACAACAGTTTAAGGACCATCTAAAATACTTTTGTTGCTATTACACCATTTTGAAGTGTACCTGTATCCCTGTATGTCACATAACATCCTTTTTAAGCAATTACATTTCTGGGAATAGTTCACATACCAAATGAAACTATTCAAATATTTCTATATGTATATATTCTTTTTGGTATTTTCATTTCTGCAGAAATTTCAAAATCCTTGGAGTTACAACTCTCCCCCCCCCCCCCCAAACCATATCTAGTGGCTGCTAAGTTGCAGAAAGCTGAATTACTTCAAAAATTCTAGATAATAAACTTTCTGGACAATCATTGATGAAGCACCACTATTTCTCTAGCTAATTGGTTCCACTGCCAATTATTCTTACCGCAAGAAAAAGTTCTCTAACATATAAGTTGATGTTGAATGATATTCCCCTGACATTCTGATTAACAAGCTAGCAAGGCAATATGCTGAATGGCATGACAATTATATGGAACTGTACCTGGCAAAAAAGAAAGAAACAACCCACTCCAAAAGTGCTCATTATATGATTTCAGGTAAATTGGAATAAAGCACTTAGCAACATTCCACAAAGTTTGGTTCTCTGGGCAGGACTTTTCAAGATTTGTTTTAAACTATTATGGAAAATGACGGCGAGAGAGAGCACATTCTTATCAAATTTGCACAAAATAAAAATGGGTGGGTTGTACAATATTCTAAAATGGAGAAACAATATTCAGAATGTTTATAATACATTAAAGAAAGAGAGTGAAAAGGATACTTGTCATTTAGGGGAAAAAAAGGTAATTAAATATACAGATAAAAGAGTGGGGATAGTGTTCCAAATCACAAGAAAATAATAGCTTCACAGTCTTTTTCATTGATCAAACTTCACCTTGAATACTATATACTTTAAAGTTTTAAAGAAACTAAGCAAAGGAGGAGACTGAAAATAAGAAGAGAAGGCTGGGTGAACTTGATATACTTTGCTTTTAGAAAAGGTGACTGAAGAGAGAGATAATTTTGATGTTTGATTGTCCAGACAATTCTGACTTTTTCTACTCCAATGGACAACACTTCACCAGGAGTATCTGTCAATAACTGTTTTGATTTCTTGTAAGATCATGTTGTGATGTTAATGATAGCATTCATCCACATTGCCTTTTGCTGCCTTCTTTTTTTGAGGCTGTTAGCTTTTCCAAATATCAGTCTACTTGAAAAACTCTTCCTTCCATGTTATAAATGTCCAAATTTTTAGTGTCCTCATTACTGCTTTTATAGAGTAGCTGCACAAGTACTGACTGATTTGTTCTCTGGGCTGTCTAATTCTCAACAATTTGCAGTCCAAATGCATTGATTTTTCTTCATTCCATCTTTCTGATGATCAACCATATGTTACCTCTGACAAGCTGTGGATTCCACTTACATACTTTTGTTGGCAGGAGTATGATAGCAGTCTACAAATTTCAGAAGGGATGTTCCACAAAAGAAGGCTGACTCAGAATACCAAATTCAGAGTAAATTATAAAAAGGTAGATTCTAACTGAATGTTAAGAAAAACTCTGTAGCTGTTAGAGCAATTCAACAATTGAACCAGTTTCCTAAGTGAGTAGCAGGCTCTCCTTTTCAAAATATATTCAACAAAGGCTAGACAGATAGTCATCGGGGATATTTTGATTTAGATTTCTATACTGAACAGGATGTGGGATTTAATGGAGTTAGTTGACACTTCCAAATATATTAATCTGTACCATAAGTTGCTTGTCAAAGCATTTGATCAAAAAGAAATATACATCAGAGTCAGTCACACAAATAATCAATCCATCAAAAAGATTACAGTGAACTGGTTGCCCATTTTCTCTTTAAAAAAATATTTGTCCACCTATTTCCAGAAAGGCCTGTTCAAAAATTGCAGTTTCTGAGCTTTACTTCATTTTACTAAGCCAACTGCTAGATAGCAAACATGTATAAAATTAATCTTAATAATATTTGACAGCAAAGGACTTACAAAATGCTAAAAAAACAAATGGAAATATAGCAGATAAGCAAGATATTTACTTATTACATTTTAATTTTGCTCGTTTGAAGAAATTTAGGTGATGGTTATGGCATTCCTGTTTCATTTTATACCTACAGACTCCTTTGGGCCGGACACACCAGAGAGCCCACAAACTTTCAGTGATCTAGAGCGCCTTCTTAATAAAATATTATCTTAATGGATTACTACAGTGTATTCTAGCATTTCCATTACTGAAGGAAATTCCAAACTGCAGATAAAGCTGCTTCTCTCCCATGCTGTTTCCAGCTGTTTTTTAATCCAACTTCAGACATTCCAGTCTGGATAGAAGTAGTTTGGCAGCTAGGCTGTGCTGGTGTTCAGTCCCAACCAGAAGTGGGCTGCACATACTGTAACAACAGGTTTGCCTAGTGCAGAACCAAAACTGAGAGCGCAAGCGCGCACGCTCCCTTCGCACTTACACACGGCTGCAAAAACACGGGGATTTCCTGCGCGCAGCAGCTGCAGTGAGTAGAGCGGGCGAGGCGCAGAAACCAACTGGACTGCATGGGTGTGGCGAACGAGCCAGATATATAGGATGGGATAGCACCGAGGGGGCAGTACGGGTGAGCCAGTCCGAACCGGCAGCAGCCTACCACTGGTCCCAACAAGAATCACCACAAGATGTGATTGGTCATTCCCCTGCTTCTTGCTCTTCCCATCCATGAAGAAGAGATGAGTCTCATTGGTTGGTTCTGATCAATCAGTGACTGCTTTTTTATATTGTAGGGATTGTTCTTTTATCGCTTTTCCTTTAGTTTCACAGATGTTGGGAAACCAGCAGTTTAGTCTAGTACTTAAGGCACCAGGCTAGAAACCGGAAACCACAGGTTCTAGTCCCACCTTAGCCATAAAAGCCAACTAGATGACTTTGGGTCAGTCACTTTCTCTCAGATTGCTATTGTGGGGAAAATAGGAGGAAGGTATGTTGGATATGTTGAATTATTTGTAAAAATAATAAAGGCAGGATGCAAATAAATATATTTTTTTCTTTTAACAACCCTGTAATCCCTTGCATCAGGGTGGAGTCAGGGCGACTAAATAGAGTGTTTACTGGCCAGATGCCCTTCCTGACACCTATGATGAATTCACAGCAGGTATTTTCTCTTTACGTCCAGAGAGAGAAATATCTGCCACTACCCAGGATCAAACTCAGAGCCTCCAGATTGTGGAGCAAGAGCTCCATAGGCCACCTTGCCACTCAATTCAAATAAATAAATAAAAATATGGATGCCTCCACCCCCACTTCCCACACTATCTTTTTAACATTCACACAGGACCTTTCCTTCCCTCCCCCCTTTACAGTTCCACTTTTGCTATAATAATCAAAGCAAGGGGGAATCGACAGCTCTTTTGTTTCAAGATTCCTTGTAGGTACATGGAAACTTTACAGCAAGACAGAGCGGCTGCTTCAGTTTCATTATCAACAGAACAGCAGGTATTTATTTGTACTTTGCAATTTAAAGACTTAGAAGAGAAGATTTGTCATAGTGTGGACAAAGGTTGGGAAAGCAAGCTTCACTTATTCTAGACAAAAACTAAAAGAGTAACCTGCTGGGAGATGTAAGGTATGAGTTTCTGGGATTGAGGACAGTTCGTTAACTTAGTGAGCTATCATGGGATCAATTGCAAAATTAATTTTGGGGAAAAATAGCAACTGCCAAATGGCACAGAACTGAGCCGCCTAGCAGTGCAGAACAAAATTATCACACAGAGCCGCAACTAACGATGGGAGAGAAGGGAACATGTCAGGTAATGCAGCCAATTCAATTTTGGGGTTGCCATTAGAATGGAATGAAATGCTGGAGATCCTCTGCTCTGAAGGGCATAAGGTGGCTTGTGGCAGACAATTACAGTTTGGAATCAAAGGTGGAAAACATGACTGCAAACGCAATGGACTGGGAGGAGGAAGACAACATTTATGAATTCCCACATTTAGGAAGCGGTGAACATCCCACCTTGGCAACGGACTGAGCAGATCTGCTGGGTATCAAATATCTATCCAAGCAGTAGCTCTGGAGTTCCTTGTGTGTCTCTGTTTCTGCCTATGGCAAAATTTCTATTTGCCAAGGGGCTTGGTAAATATAGTTGCTTTTCTTCTTTACTTCTTTCTGAGCTGTTTGCAAACAACTGTTCTTTTACTTTCTGATTCATATATGATTTTGATATTTGTCCTTTTATCTCCTGTCATGAAAAACTGTTCTTTTGGGTGTTGACAACAACACGTTTATAACTTGAAAAGGATTGAGACTGATTCTTATTAGAGAATTAAACCAAATAGTAATGAGGAGAGGAGATTAGTGAATTTATGTACAGTGATACTTCAACTTAATGGACCAGTTTGGGAAGCAGGCGTCTATTAGTCTCACATATCTCTTGATCTGCAAATGATATCATTTGCATTGGTTTATATAATGATGTTCTGAAGGAAATGGCCTAAGTCTTCAAATAACAAAATTTGAAGTGCAGTTCTATTAGGTATTTTGTAGCAATTTATTCCACTTGCACAAATCATGTAAAAGCTACTAGTGCTGTAAAATTAACAAGAAGAGACCTCCAGATAATTCACCTACCACAGTTACTGAAATGATGTTGGTGGTTGTTGTGGGATTTATATGTAAGGGAGGAGGATTCTAATGCAGAGCCCTGGCTCATGTGCACATTCATTGACATGTACCCAAGACTTTCCTACTGCAGCCATATACAAAATAAATGCAGTAATCCCAAACTTTAAAACATCAGAGTGGAAGATCATATCATTATATTCACATTCTGAGCATTCCTGGTCATAAATACCAGAACCATGTTTCTGGTATTCTACCTACGATTCTATGCCTTTGTCTATGGTTCTATATGATTCCATCTATAAGTCTATGATTTGAATTAATGAGTTAAACATTATTTGCCTTTTCCATGAATTCCATCTTGGTAAACCACTCATGTTTTCAATGCTTTAATGTATCTAACTGATCATATAATGTTACTGGTATGAGATTGTGTGTCCTGGATAATTAAAATCTGCAATATTTCCAGTGTTGATAATATCATGCCAAAAAAAGTGTCTTCCTTAAACTTTCTAGTCCCTTGGAAATAGGATCTGCTTGAGAAATATGAATGGATGGACTAACAGGAGATAATAAAGCTCCACTGAGTATTTTGTTTGAGGCTATATTTAAGAAATGAGAGCCAGTTTGGTGTAGTAATTAAGGCAACAGGCTAGAAACCATTAATTCTAGTCCTGCCTTAGCTCAGCTGAGTGATTTTGAGTCAGTCACTCTTCTCTCAGCCCCAAGAAAGAGACAATGGCAAACCACTTCCAAAAAACCTTGTCAAAAAAACATATCAGTTTCCAGGAGTTAAAACTGATTTGAAGGCAAAAATAAATATTTAAGAAATAGCAGCTCCTTTCCATTCTATACTGAAACTAGGTGAATTTGTTAATTAACCCTTTTGCTCATAGACTCAGAGGAAATTATGGTAGTTATATAATGCTTTTAATAAAGGGAGTCCTGTATATTTTATTCCTTTTAGAAAGTAAGTGGATTTCTGCAACTCATGTAAATGATTTATTTTTTAAAAAAACTACATCATCATTTCATTGTTAGCAATATTTACCTCCCTTTCTTTCAAGTACTTTCCCTTCTAACTCTAAATCAGCCCTAATGCAAACTCTGTGCCAGTTAAACTTCCCAGCCACCCTTACTTCTGCCCTGATTTTCATTAACAATTGTCATCTTTGTTTGATAAACAACCAATATTTCTGTTGATCTTCATCATTTAATTTTAAAATGCTGCTGGTGCACATTTCAAAGATCCCACTGCTTTCTGGCTTCCTTTCCTAAGTGGCAAGAGTTGTGTGATTAATGGAGGTATTTTCAGTTCTTCTTTATTTATGTGTGTCATTGAAAAGGATTTGCTGATAAGGTTGCTTGATTGTGGTTTCAGCAGGAACTTCCCATTTCATAGCATATCAGAAATAAAAAGGTCCATGATAATTTCAGTTGCTGATTCACTTCAGTTTTCTAAAACAATATTACCATCAATTAAATACATTGGTTTGAATAATAGTATAAACCTACAAAATTGAATGAGGCATTGACTTCAGTGGGTCAGAATTTTAAGCGTGACAGTGTCTGAATTCAAGCCATTAGATGAGTCAACATCTGATGAGCTAAATCCTAAAGGAAACACGAATGAATGAAGAAAAATCTGGCTGTTGTCCTCAGTATCATTTGCCTTCCCACTCTATTTATTATACATTTAATTCTTTAAGTTGTGCATTTCTTGTTTCTCTGCTGGAATGCACAGCTTTTCTGGAAGGAATTACTTTTCTGCAAACAACAGGATACATAAGTAAAACAAAGGCTCTGCAAAACAATGTAGAATGCTATTTATTGTCTAGCAATGCCAGTTCTTATACCCAAAATTGTTTTATATTGCAGGTTCACAGGTTATTATTGTTCATCAAAAGACAATTTAATGATGGGCATTTCCATCCCACAATCTTTCTGTTTCTCAATACTTTAAAATGCAGCTTAAATTGAAATGTGCTTTATTTTCATTTCATCTTCATCTTTAAGGATAAATAAAGTTTACCTATTCATCACAAAATCTTATATACTGCCTACTTCCATAGATTCTGGACTATACACTAGTTTTACAAAAAAATGTGCAAATCAAAGAAGCTATACCAATTTACTACATTATTTTAACTAGCCATCCTTTCACACATTTGGAATTTGCAGCACCAAACGATGCTTTTTTATTCTTCCTTTCTGCCTCAGATTGCTATGTCTCATCTCTTAGCTTCCATCAACTGGGCGCTAATGAAGCTTTCTTAGTCCTCACCTTCACAAAAATAACATTTAACAAATCAATAGCACTTTCACACACACACACACACACACACACACACACACACACGGTTGTTGCTCTTTTTACAGTCCTTTGTTTCTCAAATAGATGCGTGAGGATCAGCAGCAAAGAAAAATCAATATGAAAATGAATGCATTGAAAAGTTCTTCAGTTGCCATGGTGCCATACTGTCATTACATTCCAAACATTATTGTGGGGTGACATGTATGTGACTGTGGCAAGCTGGGTTGTTGTTGTTTTTTTCATTCAGATGTTTTTCCAAATATGCCCATGGGAATATATTGCTATATATATTGTGTGGAATTGCCAAGGAGGAGATGAAAGATGATCAGTTTTAACCACCCTGGCCCTGAAAGTTTGACAATAACAATAATAAACAAGAGAATACTGGAAGCTCAATGAGGAAGTAAGCATGTTTCTAGCCCAGAGATAAAATTCTACCATAATGGTTGACTGAGCTAAAGACCCAGGAAGCAAGATTTCCCTCCAATAGGAAATAGATCAGCTCCATGGATTGTACAACCAATGGAGGAGTTAAAGAACCTTGATCCTTCTCAGTTCAGATAGGATAATAACATTGGTTTTTCTCATTTGGAAAAAAATGATGTGAAGAAAATAAAAATGGCAATTGGGATAAGACCCCTTTGGCATTCTGAGAAGTGCTGGTCTGTTGAAGTGTTTTCCTCTAGCAGATTAACATGGATATGCTGAAGTCCCTCATGAATTTCCCCTTGTCATGTCTGCCTCCTCTCAATTCAACACCCCTGCCCTGACTATGATGATAGGGTTAAGTATTAATTTCCTCTTTCTTTCCTATAGTGAAACAGTATTATTTTAAATGTCTTCTGCCTGCTGTAAAAAACAATAATTGAAGCCCTGGATGTGTGAAATAGGAAATGACTACTTAAGAAACAATCACTAATAGCATCATGCTATACTAAACAGAAAGCATTAGAGATAGAAAGAACAAAAGGAATGCTTGGCATAAAAAGCTCAGTCTCCCTAAAAACACTTTTTTACATAGTTCTTGTTGCTCTTACTCCTGCTACAGCTGCATTTGCAATTCTACAAGACAGAAAATACTAGAACACAGTGGAAGGACGGTTGAAAGAGTGAAGATTTTAAAGAAAGTTTGAAATAATGCAAGGGGAGCTAAATATGGCAATAAAGAAATTACATGCAAGAAATCTCAGCTTCGAAAGCTGTTCAAGGAGATGGAAAACCAAACCAATAGCAGAGCGACCCCTTGCTATTTTCTTTAACTTTGGTAGGACCTAACTTCATGGGGATGCTCCATACCAGGACCAGCTTTCAAGATTGTGCAGTGTTGGCATGGGATAAGTCTATGCCATCAAGCTACGCAAGTTGGAAAGTTGGCTTTGAAATTTGCCCCTTCATAGAAACTTTGGAAACCAACATCTCCGATTGTTTCATATTTTGAACTGGCCTCAAGTATTAGATGGATTTTCATAGAGCTGAATTATCTTCCTGTCCAGAATATCATGCATAGCCATGATGAAACCCCACAATAAACTCACAACATCAATTTTAAATCAAATATGAGAAAGAGGTAGGCTGCAGGGTATCAGATAGCAAATGTCGCTAGCTGGTATTGGATGATACCGGGTACCATCCAGGAAGGTACACCTGAGGCTGCAAAACAAGAGTGCATGTTCAGAATTATTTGACTCAAAATTACTTACATTCTGCTGTGTATCCATTTTTTCCTTTGTAATTTAAACCACATGAGAGGATCATGAGGAATCTAATTTTTTTTAAAAAAGAAGGGCAAACTATGCAAATAAGACTAAATTCAGCCCATCCCTGCCTTGTCCTGAATTATTTTAAATTCATGTTTCCCTTTAATTGCTATTTTTTAAAAAAATGCCCATTTGTAGCTTGCAGAATTAACTAAAATGGAAATGTTGCCCCAGAGGAAAAGACTCTGAAATTACTAATCAACAATAATTCGATATAACCAGAAACCCCAGCGATAGAAGCTGTTGTTTTATTTTTCATAAAAAAAATAAAAAAAATATTTTTGAAGTGTAAGGTAAATCAATCATTGCTTCCTAGAGGACAAGCAGAATGTTCTTACCACAGTAATTTTATTTGCAAACATTTGAATTAATACAATTCACCAACAACCCATTTACTGCAAAGGGCATGATAAAACTCTCCTTGGCAGGATCCTTTTATTTTATTGGGGTGGAGAAAAAAACAATGACTGTTCATTTCAGGGTTGAAAATATTGAGAATGCTTTAAAAGATAATATCAGCAGCATAGACCTCTGGAAGAGGATAGGAATGTCAGATGTGAAATAAATGTCAGGAGAAAGATGGGAGGTAAATGTTAAAGCACAGCTAAAAAAAAAACACCCTGATCTTTAGCAATGTGCTATTATAGCAGCAACATTTCAGTCAGTGATACTTTGAAGATGCTATCAGCTGGGCTGATGGATGATGGTGTTGCAAAATGGCAATTGCTTACAAGTAGAATTATTAAATCATATTTCCACAGTAACTGGAGAACCTATATTTTTATGCTTCATCAAAACAGCATTACTCTTTGGAAAATAATATGATAATAATTATGATTTTTTTATGTCTGTATGGAAGTTGAACCAAACATATTAAGATGCCCGCTAAAACTAGTTAACTGTAGAAAAGATTGGAACATATTATTGTTTCTTAACTGAGCTGATTTGGGGGTACATAACAGCGTAGATCTGTTTTTTACGACAAGGTGAATCAGTTGTCATTTAGTCTACCGCTGTCTCTGTTTTTCAGTATACCTTTTACTGTTGCTACTAGGAAATCAAGAATAAAGTCAGGAAGATCATCAGTTTGACTGATTTGGATCAAAATAAGTTAAATTAATCTTTTCTGTTTCAATTTCACTTTATCATTCTTGAAAACTGAATGTTTCCAACTGTTACTTGAGATTTGACCAAGTCTTGGATAAAAGAAGGGGCTGAGCAAAACACTTCAATTGGTTTTCTGAGCTTCAGAGTCTATAGGCAGGAGATGGCTGCTGAACGGTTGCAGAGGTTCGGGAAAACCTCTTGCTCTGAGCTCTGGCTGGGCCCGCCTACCCGCCCTTGCCCATAGCTATCGCTAAATAACTCACCTTTCCGCCACCCACACTGCTCAGGTGAGCTCCGCCCCGCCCCTGGTACTCACCGGTGCTGTTTTCATCGTCAGCTGCCTCCCCTTCGCTCGTACAGCCACATGTGAGTGAAGCGAGCACGCACACAACTGCACATGAGCGACCAGTGAACCTCTTGCTAAAGAAAGAGCAACCTGCCTCTGTCTATAGGGCAACACTTGACTAACACATAAAACATAGCTTTAAAAAATCCCAGTCAGAACAATTATTCAGTTTCAAATTTAGCCAGCCAAGGAACTGAGGTAATGCTAAGACAGCACTCCAAGATACACACTCAAAGTGCTTCAGTGCTTTTTCTAAACTAAGAGCTGTGCATATCCTTTGAGGGAGATGCCATGAGTTCCCTTCTGAATATTGTTGGTGTGACTTAGATAAAACCTAAATCAATCTACACTCTATTCTGTTTGGATGTAAGTAATATTAAATAAGCTCATACAATTACTTTCCAATTGCATCTTTAATCTTTTTCTTATGTTGTCATATTAAATAATATTGCAATTTGTAAACAAATGTGAGGAAACTTTAGGAGCTACAACCAAGGCATTAGAAGAGCTGCTTGGGATCTTCCACCCTGCATATTTATAAAACTTCCAGATCTTACCCTTCTCTTTGGATCTATCTGCAATAGATATACCAGGAAGGAAGACTAATCAGGAATACCATATATAATTGTGAGTGAAGCTGTCAGGAATAGCCAACATTCCAGAAAATAGGCTTAAGATTCAGAAGGATCTCGACAGACTTGAACATTGGAGGCTATCTAACAAAATGAAATTCAATGGTGAAAAAAAGTAAGGTTCTACATTTAGGCAAGAAAAACCAAATGCATACGTACAGTATAGGTGGTACCTCACTCAATAGCAGTAACTATCCTAGTGGACAATGACTTAAATATGAGCCAGCAGTGTGCTATAGCTGCCAAAAAAGCCAACACAGTTCTAGGCTGCATTAATAGAGGGACAGAATCAAGATCACATGAAGTGTTAATACCACTTTATAATGCCTTGGTAAGGCCACACTTGGAATACTGCATCCAGTTCTGGTCGCCACCATGTAAAAAAGATGTTGAAACTCTAGAAAATGTAGAGAAGAGCAACAAAGATGATTAGGGGGCTGGAGGCTAAAACATATAAAGAATGGTTGCTGGAACTGGGTGTGTCTAGTCTGACGAAAAGAAGGGCTAGGTATGACATGATAGCAGTCTTCCAATATCTCAGGGGCTGCCACAAAGAAGAGGGAGTTAAGCTATTCCCCAAAGCACCTGAGGGTAGGACAAGAAGCAATGAGTGGAAACTAATCAGGGAGAGAAGCAACCTAGAACTTAGGAGAATTTTCCTGACATTTGGAACAATTAATCAGTGCAACAACTTGCCTCCAGAGGTTATGAATGCTCCAACACTAGAAGTTTTTAAGAAGAGATTGGATAACCATTTGTCTGAAGTGGTGTAGGGTTTCCTGCCTAAGCAGGACTACTAGAAGACCTCCAAGGTCCCTTCCAACTCTCTTATTCTATTCTATTCTATTCATGTAGTGACCATTTGCAACCTCTGAAATTACCAAAAATATTATAAATTAATTGTATCTACCATGTAGCAGAGAAAGAACAAAAATAGCAAAGATAATGAATGATATTCTCCATTCTTAACTACGCTCTAAATTGGATAAAACAAATCAAAATAATTTGTGTTTGGAAAAAAGACTTTACATTCAATCCGTTTTTTCTTAAGGAACAGTCATCTGTTCTAAATACAAGTTCATCATTATGTTACTCATTTCAAATTCAGTTTCCTCAAATGTATCTTAATGTTGATGGATTTAATCACAACTCAGAATTAATATCCATGTATTGTATCATATATCAATGCATATGGATATATCCTAGTATCATACATCCATGTATCCATGAAATAAATGTCATTCTGCTCATTGGGGCTTTATCTTTAGTTGCAAAGAACAGTGAGTAAACTACACATTATGTTTAGTAGTCATTTCCCTCCTCAAAAATAGTAGTTAGTGAAAACGTTCATGTGTTATATGAACGTTTTATTAATATAATATTTTCAACAGCAAACAAAACATTGTCTTCAACTGCATAGAGTTTCTGTTCTTAAAGGTACCTAGATTTGTTTTTAATAACTAAAATAAAATGCCTTCTTTATTGTGATCTGAGCCAAAGTAGTTCATATGCAACTCAAGGGTAGTTTTAATTTTACTGTTAAATAAATAAGAATAAGTTGAAAGTTCAGGATGGGGGGGATGTATTTGGGAAAGGAAGGAATAGCTGTCCAGAGCAGGAAAACAAAAACCTAAAAAAATAAGAAGAAAAATGTTATTAAACAAAAGTATTTCACTTTTTACAAATTAAATTTAATGTGATAATTTCTACCTCCTTAATGTATTATTTTGGTACGATAATATCCCTAATGGTTATATTGGAACAAATTTCATTCTCAAGCCTAATTTCAACAAGTAAGCAGTTTTTTAAAAAAATGACTTTATTAATTTTACCTGATTCACACAAATGAGTTACAGACATGTAGGAGGGGACTTAATTTTTCTTACTGAAGCTGACATTTAGATGTCTTGTTTTAGACACACTGAGCAACTATCACATGTTTCAGTGAAAGCTATGATTTGCTAATATTTCATCTGATACCACTTTTCAAAATTTCTCTTCAATAGTATAGGCTAAGAATCTTTCAATGAAAGAGTTCAAACAAGTTAAGTATATATGTTGTAGCATTTTATAATGTGCACAGAGCATGCAAGTAGACAAATAGGTAGCATTTTGGTGGAAAGGTAACAATGCTCTGTGTTTCGTCACATTCTCTGCACTGCAACATGATGTCATGCTGGCCACATGATTGCAGAAACATCTTTGGACAGCTCTGGTTCAACGATTTAAAGAAACAAAGATGAGCACCACTCCTAAAGTTAGCTACAACTAGCAGAGTAAAACCCACAAGGACTCCTTTACCTTTACCTTTACAAGTTATGTAAAATTGCTATTGAGAGATTGGAGTGTTGTTCCTTGCTGTTCACTTGTAATAATAAGGTTCAGAATAATTATCTAGGAATTCATTAGACAGGAAATGGCTCCCCAAAATGTTTCCTTCTTTTGCTGTATTACATTAACTCCATAGGTAGATTATAAAACCTCTTTGCTTTGGAATTCTTGCTAACCAGCTCATATTAGCTTTTCCTCATGAGCCAAGACTAGAAAAATAATTTTAATTAGTCATTCTTATCAATATGTGAGATATTTGCTCCTGAAACAAATCCTATAAAACATGGCTGCTGCTAGGTTCTTTCTTGACGCTACATAGTCTGAATTTCTTTCTATCTGTGTGATTCTGATCTAATTTTGTTTTTCTGGTAATCCTGCCGAGGGATCAGCTGGTGAGTAGGCTGGTGAGAAAAGGAGCCAAAGCCAGTGGCAGCACTACATGTAGGTCTGCTAAGTCTTGCAGTCAGAATATGTGTCATTTTCTCATAACATTGCTTGCCTAATATCCCTGATATACTAAAGGGATTTTTATATCCAGTTCCTGGTAAAAACAACAAAAAAGGACAATTTATTGCAAAGTTATAAAAAAAATATCTAGTGCTATAAAAATGTCATGAATATATTGGAAATAATTACTTCGTGGCAGAATGTTATGCGATTTCCAGCTGGCTCTAAATTATACATTTTTATATAATAAAACAAGTTATAATTTTCTATTGTAATGTGTGTCAATAGCTCAACTTTATGAACTTTCATGGAAGTTGTGTGATATTTTTTTCTAAAAAATAAATCCTGTCTATCAAGAATATTGGAAGCCACAAGGTAAGAACTTAGAATACACGAACATTACTGTTATGTCACATTTGTATAGACCTAGGATTGTAATTAATTAATCAACAATTATTAGACACATTTGTGGTTTTTCAGGGAAATTTTTAGGTTAATCTTATTGTCAGAAATAATGATGTTCAAAATCAGATTTCTTGATTCATATAATACAATTATTATTTTTTGTTATTTATTTATTTAATGTTATTAGCTACCCCACTCCAATGAAGTCTGGGTTCTATACAAATTAGAGAAAACAAAAATAACTGTTGGACTGTAATTTAACATATCCATTTAGGCTCTTATAAAAGCTCATATTATTTTGAATTATTTGCTAATAATTTAGAAGCTAAGTCATAGACAATGGGAATAGATTTAATTATACTATTACGATTACTTTAAAAAAATAGTGAAACCACATCCATTTCCCATCAACTGCACAATGATCTGATGAACTTATTGTTCTTTTTGCATGTGAACATGTTTTACTGTTAGAAATTACATAAATAATTTAGGCTGCATACACTAAGTCACATATTTATTTTTCCTTTTGATTCCTATTGTTAAGTAAATTGACTTAAGGTTTATTAATTAAATAATTTTTATAACATGCAATTAATATCTAGGTAAGATTAGCCTTGTTTAGTACATTAGAGTGATATTTTTTCTGATTTATTTTCCTTTTTATATTTTTCCCTATTTCAAGATATTTAAAAAATGACTCCTGGATGTCCAGTTTGCTAATTATGGATTAGCTAATTATGGATTATATCACAAAACATAATCCAGTAAGACTAAACATTGCCTACTTCTGATAAAAAGAAGAAAACAATGTCATTTGCAAAAAGAAGCAAGGAAATTATACTGTTGTTTAAGGGAGATGGGAGATGACGTTCTTGCTTAGAACTTGAGTGAGCCATTGACATAAACATTAAAATGGGGGGAGGGATACAGCATTGCTTAACATCCTTCCATCTAGGAATAGAGGATACAAGTATGCCACTGGCATTGTATTTAATTTGAATTTAACTATCTTTAGACGATAAGCTACAATAAACACTGATTGATGGAAGTAACAGTTAATTTCTGCCATAAATGCCCACTGGAGATTGGCTCAAAGACCACTTTCAGATCAATGAAAGAAACATAAGAATCTCAGGAGGGCAGCTAGAATGAGTAACACAGGAGTATATTACCCTTGTGGATACTTCATGGTTATTTTAATAGTTTTGTGTTACCATCCCTTTATCATTTGCTTTTTGTTGTGCAATGCATTTTCTTTTTTGATCTATGACCATAAATTAGTAATAAAATAAAAACAAAATAAAACAATAAAGAAGCACAATAGAACTAGCATGTTCATAATCCTCAGAAACGGGTAATTAGAGTCATATTAAGCTAAATAACTGCAGACAATATAAAAATCTTTCATAAATAATAGCTATTTACAGCATTTTCCCATGTGAATCAGACTGAAATTCTTTTAAAGCCATTCAAATTATGATATTAACCATAATGTGGCTGCAAATTCCAAAGATTAACTACCTGTGGTATGGAGATAATACTTGCTTTTATCTCCTTTGAGTCTTTAATATTCAGCTTCATGGCGTGACCATGAGTTCTAATAGCATGGAAAGTATTATGGGAGGAAGAGACAAAGTCTTCTATATTCATATTTTTACAGCATACATAAATCTATAAACTTCTTCATGTTTAACCTCCTTCTCGGCAACCTGTTTGGTCCGGACGGCGTCCTCCGCGTCGTCCGCAGACAAGCCAGGAGTGAAGCCATGGGGACCCCGGCGGACGCGGATTGCCAGGGTGTCCCCCCCTGGCTCGC
>JANHFL010009055.1:128437-138947 GCA_032468155.1 Oxyrhabdium leporinum | reverse complement strand
ATAAGCTGTAAACCGCCCCGAGTCTTCGGAATGGGGCGGTATATAAATGTAAAAATAAATAAAAATAAATAAAAAACGTTAAATTTGCCAATTATTAACAGAATTGCATTGGCAGAACTCACAGATCCAAGCATAATACTCAAATAAACTTATTTGAAGCTATTAAATGGCACTGATGGGTCTCTGGGCTGCTTCATGACATCTGTTAATGATGGGCTTCATTAATCATATCACCATAGTTTGGGGAGAGGGTCTCAATAAATTTGATCCGTAATGCCCTATATTGCTGCATTGCTAACATTTTTCAGCACCAGTTTTCATTGAATAGCTGGGTAAACCAGTTAGGATCTTTACAGAGCGACTCCTTGGAAAGGGGTAAGCATCTTGTCCTGCAATCGTGGGAATGCAGAAACATCCACTAAATGTTAAAATAGGAGGTTCGGGGTGCAGAAAAAAATGGCTTCGGCCCTTTTTGTTACAAACAGCAACAAATTTGTTCCAGTGTAAAGGTTTATTTCCTTATGAGAGGATACAGACTCCAGCACCCATCCCCTTCTCTGTTTTCAGTGTCCCAAGCTCTTGCTTATCACGGCGACAGAATGAGATCTTCAAACAACAAAACTTTGTTCATTAACTTTGCTGAACTCCACTGAAACGCCTGGCACAGCCTGCAAGAGAAGACCCTGGCAACAGAGCTTGCTCACTTGGTTGCCAGAGGTTGGCCAAACCTAGGATCGACCAGCAGCACGGAGGACGTCAACTGGGAACGGATGGCCTGATCATGAACCTCAGTTCCGAAAAATCTGACTAAATATTGCACCCTGGATGTAAGCCACAGGAGAAACTCTGAAACTTTATGTTAGATGAATCATCCTCTACAAACACTAGCCATCGAAAGAGCTCTTTTGTAAACAGATGGGCCAGCTCTTCCTTGAGCCAGAAGTTGTCTCCAGAAAATACAAAACATGGACAACTTTGTCAAGACTGATCCAAAGGCTTCTGAAACATGATTTCTTCAACTCTCCCGAGTTGGTGCAAGAGCAAAATGCCTTGAACACTCTAAGAACTAGAAGAGCCCATCAAATTCTTTCCTTGCATTCTTTCCTTCCCAACTCCTTAGCATCGGTAATTGGCCACCCTCAAGTCATTTAGCATTGCGCAATCCTGAAAACCAGCAACTCTTCTCCAGTTCAGATGTCAAGCTGAACTGAAGGGAACTAGAGCTGAAGTTGGAGGTTGCAATTCAAGATCCCTCTGTTCTTTTCCTGGCTCAGGACAACTGCACGGGCCTCCCCTTTGGTAAGGCTGGAGAAGGCAGAAGGTGCCTCTCTGTGCACTTCAGTGGCTCCAAACCCTTTCCCCCAGCAGGCTTCCCCTCACCCCAGCAGCATAAATATGCACCGACATCAAGACTCCCCCCTAATGGTACCTGGGCCTTCAGGTCTTCCTCTTCCTTGTAATAATACAGCAGTTGTCCCTTCAGCATGAAGTACCTCTGCTGCCAGTTCTTGACGATGGATCGTTGCTTCTTCAGCCAGCCGGCTTTCAAGGGGCGCTCCAGAGGGTTGGGGGGCTGAAGCCAAGTGCTGGAGCCTTTCGCATCAACGGCCATCATGCTCTGTGAGCGAACTAGGGAGAGAAGCGAAACGTGAGCCCAGGAGAATCGAGCACCGCTGGAGGAACAAGCAGCAGGACAATCAAGGGAGGACTCCTGGCCCAGAATCATGTCGGGCTTCCTTGATAGGGAAATCTCCCCTTGGGTCTCCCAAAGCAGACCCAGAGAGCAAAGCTGATTTTTGCTTCGCTAAGCCCACGCCTGGGGCAAGGAGCTTGCTCGAAAGGAAGCTATTTCTCTGAGTGGACTTCCTTTTTCCTGTGTAGGCGGTATGCTTTACAAATAAGAATATTTAAAAAAAAAAAAGCTTTCCAAGGCATCTTCTTTTTCTCATTAAATCTGGAGAGGAGCCCAGGGGACCCTCATCTAAGCAGACATGGAGGAAGGAAGACACGTTGTGTGGATGGAGTCCACCAAAAACGCCTGGACCGTTCTTGCTGCATTTGTAAGCTGTCCTCAAGGAAAAGAAAGACAGAATTCATCACCTGCTTTGGATCTTACACGCTGCCTGGTTAGTTTTCAAAGAGCAGTCGATGCGTAGCTCGGTGAAAACACACCTTGGGAAAAAAAGAAAAGAAGTCCGACAAGAGCAAAAATCTAAGCTGCAAAGACACAGAAGGGGGGGATGAAAAAGTGGCCACGTCACCTCAAGGTCACGAGTGGGAACTTTTCTCAGTCCACATCGGAAAGTCATTTTTAGTCAGGGTGGGTGTTCAAGAAAGGGCAGAGCTTGGGACCTTCCAACTTGTGCAAAACCTCCTCATAAAGGTTTGGCAATAGAGCAGGAGGCACGTAGCTCATGTCTGAACTGCTGGGGTCTTCGTGTCCTCCGAGATTGGTTTCCATCTTGCAGACGGTCGATGGCCAGGAGCCACAAGGACGCAAGAAAGCCTCGTAGCAACGGAGGCTCTCCTGCCCATCCCATGTCTTTCCTAAGTGCTTTGCGAATGATTAGGGCTTTTCTAGAACCTGAAATCAGCTAGGAAGATCAACACCTTGGCTATTTCCAAAGTCCACAAAACAGTTCTTGCGGAGGGAATTCCGAAGTCCCTCATCCTAGCCAGCTTAGTATTCCTGGATAGAACGAAAATCTAGCTGTTGCCGTGTCTGCAACCTTTCAAACGTCTGATTAAAGAGCCTTATGAGCACCTTAATTTGATTGCCAAGAGAGGGACGTGAAGAACGGCAGCTTTTCTCCTGTGCCATTTTAATCTATCGTATCATCTTGTTTTTATTACGAATTGAATTATGAATTATGGATTGTGGATTGTCTCAAAGAAGCAGAGCTTGTATGGTGATGTCACAACACTGTTTCCATCAGCCGGACACACAAACATACCTTGACCCCTGGCAGAGACCATGTTGTCCTTTAAGTGGCCAAAGGCATCTACAGATGTCCAGTTCGGCCACATCTTGGCTCACAGACTGGGACAGCCACGGAGGCATCGGCGTTGTGTGTCTGCTTGTCAGAAAGAGGCAGCCATGACTGCGCAATCGAAGCCTCGTCTTATTTATTTTTTTAGACCTCACACTTCCTAACTATCCAACTCCTTCAGAGACCGGCTCCGGACGGTGTACAATTTAAACAATTAAAGTTAGCACCGAAGAAGCTTCTTGGGTGAGAAACGAAACATTTTCAAGGGGAAAAAAAGGAAAAAAGTCCAGTTGCCTTTTGGAAAAAGCACCTTTGAGACAAGCATGACCTCGATCAGGGGTCTCCAACCTTGGTGATTTTAAGCCTGGGAGTTGAAGTCCACCAGGCTTAAAGTCACCGACCTGGGTGATGGAGAATTTCCACAGAAAATTAAACAATAAAAGTACGTTGATTTAGAGGTATTAAAAGTTCAGCAGGTTTTAATTTTGCCATCATTTTGTGACCGTCCTCTGGCTTCTGCTGTCATCTAGAGACCGGTTTCTCTGGAGAGCTGGTTTCTTCACTTTCGACACAAGAGAGGCCTCCACAGTAAACACAGCCACAGAATCAGTTTTTATCCCACTGGCAGATTTGCCATCTGGGGTTGTCTCTCAGCTGCCACCCGCTCCCAGCAGACCTAAAGTTTCTCTTTGCTCGTTGACTTTCGCTACCAGCAGACAAACTTGTCACAAGAGGAGATGAAGTAGAAACGAAACTTCTGGGCAACTTGTGGTGTAGCAGCTCAGAACTTCGGTTGATTGTGTGGAAGAATTTTGCCCCCATGCTGCCATTTTACTGCAGCCTAGTTCAGTTCTGATCCAGTCAAAGAAACCCCCTCTGGAAACCCCATAACTTTTCTCCAACAGAGAAATGCAGAGGAGAATCTAAAGAAATCTAGAATTTGTTCCTGAGTGCTCTCTGCCGGCTGCTGATGGGCGAGGCAGGAGGAAATTGAGGGTGTGAAATGTTTTATTTTATTTTTTTTTAAAAGAAGTGTTTGCCTCATCCGATTTCTTTGAGGGCTTAGTGCAAGCAGAATGCTTCTTGAAAATGGGGCTCACCAGACTCAGAGATCGAAAGAAGGCAGAGCATCCCAGCGCCCTACTCCCGGCAAGTTCTACACGGAAATCTCCATAATGCCCAAGGAGTTCAAGAATTTACTTTAGCTCCCCAACTTTCTTATGACAAAGCTTAGCCACTTTTCCCGATTCTGGAGGTCTCACTCTTGCAAACCATGACCCCCAATCACTCAAGATTGTCAAACCAGAGTCAGGAAACAAACAATAACCTTTTTTTAAAAAAAGGAAACCTTTTACTGTATAGATGTTTTGTTACCAAATTAATGATTTTTAGATTCGGAGATTTGGAGACTAAAAAGGATTAAACAAGGAGGGGAAAGAGTTAAGCTGTCAACTACCATAGAAAGGAGAGCAAATATCAAAATCCTATTCTTTCTTTCATTTCTCCTCCTCCTTCTTTCTTTTTCTTTTTCTTTTTTTTCTTTTTCTTTTTTCTCTCTCCCTCTCCTCTCCTCTCCTCTGTTGTTTCCTTGCACAAACTAATCAGTAGGCTAGCACTGAGGATGTTACCTAGTTTGGGTAATGAAACATCTGCAAGAAAATAACCAAACTCAGAGAGCCCCAAGAATCTCACAGTCCTTTTTCCTCCTCCTGTCAGCAAACAAAAGCAGAAGAGATGGAGCTGCATCACATGTAAAAGAAGAATCAGAGACTTCTGGCTGTTGTTTTATGTTCCACAAATAGGATTGATTTTCCTTTCACTTTCAACATGTGAAAATCTGTTAACGCTGATTCCAAGTTTTATGGCTGGAAGAGGACTTGGAGAGCCCAAAATAGACTACAATACCCATGTTGAAAGGGTCTGAACGTGTAGGGTTACGCTGCATTTTGATTTCCCTGCCCTGATGTAGAAAGATGAAGAAACCCCAACACTGGGAACAAAGGCGCCAGTGGCTGTGTTGGGTGTTTAAAATCTTTAAGCGAGTGACTTCAAATCCTGAAAACTAACCACTTTTGATTTAAGGAAGCACAATCTTCTTCCTTTTACGTAGATTTATTCTCCTAGTAGTTCATTGCCTTTCAAAACCATAGTCTAAAACAGCACTAATCTACAACTTACAGGTTAGTATTCTCCTAGAGAAAGCTATTACAAACACGTAAAAACTCCCAACCACGTTAAAGCGCAGGAATTTGCAAGTGGGGGGAATTCCAACTTTTCCGACAGTACAAAAATCTTTACTTAGAAAAAAAAGAACAAGGCGAGGAAAAGACCTCAAATAGTACATTGAAGATCTTATATGTTTCTTCCCTAAACGATGGGGAGAAATGCTGCACTGGGAGGTTGGAGGGGGAGAGGAAATGAAAATGGGAGGGGGAAGTTGGAGGGAAAAGGGAAGGTGTTGGAGAAGTCAACAATGGTTGACCGTGGAACCACTAACTTCTCCAGAAGGTTCTTGGAAACAGAGCAGAGCCCTCCCTGCCAAGCTCAGGAGCAGCGAGCTAAAATGCCTCTCAGATGACGAAGTGCTCCTGAAAATTAGGATCAGATCCTGTCCATGGGCAGGTGCTAAGACCTAGGACAGCAGGGATCCCTGGGGAAAGCCACTGACAAGATCAGAACTCAGAGAAGCCCTTTCCTGGAGGATCGTGTGCTGCGTCCCTTTTCTGGAAGACACATTGGGAGTGACATCAGAAGGCACTGAGGGCCAGAGATTTTGGCTTTACTGCTCAAAGCAAAGAACGCACCCTCAAAATGGAGATTTTGCAGGTGCAGCTGGAGCCCTGATTCAACAGAGATGCCACGGCACAAACGACTGATCCATCAGAAACTTCAGCCTTCAATCAAGATTGCCTTCCTATTTCAATACACCTTCCCTTTTTTTAACACAGTCTGAGAAGTGATTGAAAAAGCAAGGAATGGATGCAGTCAACCCAGAGGGGGTTCCTTCTCGGCAACAACGACGACGACGACTCGATGAGCCTGGACGGAGCGGCCAAGAGCCCTCCTCCGGCTGTTAGAAAAACAGAATAGGGGAGGAGGAAAGGGCTTTTTCCAGCTTGTGAGAATGGAACCCTGGGATCCCAGAGACCCCAAATCTGCAGAAAGCCAAAAGCCAGAGCAAGATCACGCAAGGAAAAAAAAACCACCTGCCTGCAACACGGAACTGCAGAAGAAGTGCATCCCAACTGGACGATGCATTTGAATCAGAGCCTAAAATGGCCTATCACCAGATACAGATCTTTGTCTCAAGGGGCAACATTTGCCTAGGGCTGGGAGGAGGAGGGTTGGACCTCAGCAGAAGGTTTTCAAAGCTCAAACCAACCCCGAGACCCGCGAGAGACAGGCTGAGGAAGGAGAAGAGCCTTGAGCGGCCCACCTGGGTTTAAATCTCTACACAGCCAGGAAAGGGAGCAACTCCACATTTTCAGAGTCTTTACACAGTGACCCCCGAGGACAAAATCTGGGGCTGTTGTCCTCCTTGACTTATTAAAAAAAAGAAGAAGAAGAGAGAGAGAGAGAGAGAATACCTATTCTGGATATTTCCTTCTTCAGTGGGAAATCCCACGGACGAGGAAACTTGAGAGACATCCCAGCTCCAGGCGTAAGGTTTGCATCCACACGGGGGGTCCGTAATGTGGGTCCTTTTTCCTGCTCCAGATTATGAGCCGTGGAGAGATATTGTTCAATCGACGTCTGAGCTTCCTTGAGACGCAAAGTCTCGTTGATTTGCCAACAACTTCCGCCTACCCAGCATGGGACCTTCTGCGACATACAGATAGTTCTCTCTGGCTTTCCTGTGGTGCAAAGTCAGCTCGCTCCCTTTCCAGATGTTAGTCTGGCCTCACTTCATTTCACAGCCCAGGAGAACCCGATGGGGTCACCCTTCATTCTTGGAAGGTCTGTCTTGGTTGCATTTCGCTCCACGTTCTCCAGAGCCTTCCTCTGCAAAACCAGACGCGCCACGCAAAGCACCCGCCCTGGGTGGGCGAACGCATGGGTGCTGCTGTCTCACCAGCTTTGAGGAAGTGAGCCTTCTGCATGCGAAGCTGGTGGACTAAAGTTGGGGAGGGGAGTGAATGATTGGGGAAAGAACAGCCAGGAAGTCATCGGGAGTATTTTGTCTCCTCGTCTCAGCCCACAAGGATGGGAAATGACTAAAGGCAGTGTGATGCGCTTGTCTAGAGCACAACTGTCCAACCTTTAAGATTTGTGGACTTGAACTCCCAGAAGTCCCCACCCAGCACGGTTGAAGTCTTAAAGTTGCAAAGGTTGGACATCCCTGACCTATGTATGTCAAGGTGCCACCACCTCCATCTTTTGGCCTCACTTGCCCTTAGGTAGAAGAGCCGACAGTGTGGGCTGTAGCCCCTTCCCTTTTACTGCAAGGCAACGTGAGACCTTGGCATGATATATTAGTCAAGAGTGGGGAGTGCTGGCAGGCCCCCGAGAGACTCAGGAGTAGGTGAGCATTCACCCAACATCTCCATGGGGAACCTTCCCTGAAGCACCGGCGAGACCATCGGTCTCAAAGGACCCCTTCTTCAGAGCAGGGTTCCCAATTCCGCCCACTTGAAGATGCATGGACTTCAACTCCCAGAACTCCCTAGTCACCATGCTTTAAGAGGTGTGGACTCCAACTCCCATGCTGGCTAAGGAATTCGGGAAGTTGAAGCCCACAACTCTTAAAATTGCCATGGTTTGAGGAACGCTGCCCCAGAACAATACAGGCAATCCTCGACTTACAATCACTTCTTTAGTGACTGTTCGAAGTTATAATGGCCCTGAAAAAAAAATGACCTGTGACCATTTTTCACACTTTACAAACGTTGCAGCATGTGATCAAAATTTGGTTGCTTGGGAAACCAGTTCGTTTGTGACAGTTGCATCATCCCAGGGTCAGGTGATCCCGGTGTGTGACCTTCTGAGAAGTGGGGAAGCCAGATATTACTAGCTTAACAACTGCCACGATTCATGTAACAATTGTGGCAAGAAAGGTTGTAAATTGGGCACATGACTCACCGCAGGCCAATATAAACCTAGTGGAGTTTCACACCCGTGTTTCATGTTTAGTTGCGTTTAGGGTTTACACCTGTGTTTATAGCACACCCACCCACTCTGCCCCAATGTTCTACAAACCTTGGTCAGGAGATCCACAGAAGCTGAAAGAAATCTGGTTCACCCAACTGTGGATGCCGCCCAAGGACGGTGCGGATGGTGTGGCTGGCAAAGATGGATTCACACGAAATACTCTTTGGGGAAGCCTCGGCCAGCTGTTGCAACTAACTGAGTTGAAATCAGCCCCTTTTCCCAAAGTTGCGTGTACAAACGATTACTTTAGATACGTTTTATTTAATAACATTACAGTATATAAATAGGGTAAAATGCCTTTGTACAGTAATTCACATTCTGACAGTCAGAACAAAACAATAACAACAAAAAATTGAAACCCATATAACTCAAGAGATTAGCTTGTGGGCAAGGCTGCCTGTTGGGCGTGGTCAAGAGTCCAGACGGAGGCCACCAAAGCGCAATGGAAGCTCCCCCTGCCTTGAGGCACACGTTAAACAATGCGGAGGTTTTGACTGCGCCAGTGTGGCCCCCATCCTGAGCTTTTTGACCCTATCCTGCAGACCCTCCTGCCTTGTGGGCATCTGCGAAGAAAGAAAGAAACACAGCCATCAACCCCCCTTCCCCAAAAGGACACCGCACAGAGAAATAAGCCCCGGGGACGGGAAGAGGGGACGGAAAGGGGGAAGAGAGAGAAAAGAATCGGGCTGCAGAGGAGGAAACGCAATTTCTGAACGGAGCTAAAGGCTAGGAGGATTCGTGGTGTTCAGGTAGCTACGCTGGCCGGACTAATATCGCCAGATTTAGGTGCCGTCTACAGGAGGCCAGTGGGGCACTAGGACTGCCAATGCTTGGAGTTGTTCAGCGGAAGGAAATCGGGGGAGAGGGCTAGAGGTTGCCGGCTTTTTCGGTTACAGCAGGAGTCGGGGTTAGGGTTGGCGACTTGACGACTCGTGGACTTCAACCCCCAGAATCCCCCAGCCAGCCAGCATTTGCTGCTGAACTCCACAAGTCTTCAAGTTTGGAGAGCCCTAAAAGCTACGGGATTGTGGACCTTTTTGCAGACTCCACGGAATCTTGGCTTCTTCTCAAAAGAGGCACTCGCAGGTCTGGAGCTCCGTCACGTGGAAGCTCCGGAGAACATTATCCAATCCCTTAAAACAGGGTTTCTCCACCTCAGCAGCGTTCAAGAACTGGGGGCTTCAACGCCCTGAGGTTGAGAGCCCGTTTTAAAATCCCACGCTTTGCCTCCCACAGCTTAGGGCTGTTTGACAGGGTGGAATGGAAGAGCTGACCCACAACTGGTGCCCAACTGCTTCCCACACACGGCCCTCCCGTACCATACAATCCACTGTCCACATCTGTCTGCGGGATCATCGCCCGTCCCTACGTCTGGCTCCAGAGAGAGAGACCCCCCACGCAAACGCCTTCACAGGACGGTTCCTCAAGCAATGGGGGGACGAGGCCTACGAGGCTTTCTACAAAGATGCCGTACACCACCCCGGGGTCTCTTGCACCAAGGGACGCCCCTCTGCTGTTCTCTTGACGCCGTCGAACTCTTTGGTAGCTCCCTTGCCAACCAAGAGCCCCGTAGCAGAACTGGGGGGTTGACGGTTAAGGCTGCAAGCCAAGGAGCCTCTGCAAAACAGAGAAGGCAACCTACACCTTCCGTATCCAGGACAACATTCAGGTCAACGGATTCATCTGTGACGTGTATGAACTTACATCTGTTTGGTCTTACGCCCCACTTCTTGCCAGAAAACTTTTTGAAAGGGTAAACTGAGCGACTCTCTTCACTTCCTGTTCTTTTTTTCCTGTCGCATTTTGGTATCAGGCCAGGCTGTGGGTGGAGGTGGGGAGAGCACCTCTCTATGCATTAGGAAACACCCCCCACACACAAAAATCAAGCAAGTTCCTCTGGAGCCGAGTGGTTTGATGCCAACGACGTCAAGAGTCCTAATTCTGCCTTCCCCACTGCAGCTGCCTTCCAGCCGGCTCCGTTTTCACCTTGATCAACGTGCACCCAAATTCTCTCCGTCTCCGTGCCAACTCACTTCCTCCCTGCTGTGCCTCCCCTTCTGGAGAGGCCCTCACAAGCCCCCGTCTAGGTGAGAGCATCTGCAGCAGCGACAGGACGCAAGACGAGCCCACCTGGCTGTTCCTGCGGGCACCAGCTGCAATTAGCTTCCTTTGTTTTTCTGCTGATTTTCTGGATGGCTTTGGCGTCAGAAAGGAGGATTGTTTCCTGCCTCCCTTCCCTTGCAAGCGGCACCTCCTGAACCCCAGGGGGGTTTGGCCTCCTGCTTCATGAACAGATGCTGGGAAGGAAGGAAGGAAGGAAGGAAGGAAGGAAGGAAGGAAGGAAGGAAGGAAGGAAGGAAGGAAGGAAGGAA
>JANHFL010009055.1:85411-108130 GCA_032468155.1 Oxyrhabdium leporinum | reverse complement strand
CGATCTGGAAGGGCTGCTCGCTCTGGGGAGGAGGGAGGAGGCCCGGGGCGGAAAGTCTCCGGGCTGCTGGGGGCAGGGGCGCATCTGCGGTGGGTCTCTTCCATTCTCTCTTTTTGCCTTCTGTGCGGAGTTTTATGGCCCTGCCTGTCTACCCACCAGCTCTCTCTCTCTCTCTCTCTCTCTCTCTCGCTGTATAAACATACAGTATACAGATGTGTTATGTCTATATATGTGTATATATATATATGTGTGTGTGTGTGTGTATATACATATGTATATATATGTATATGTGTGTATATGTGTGTACATAAAAAGTATGTATATATGTATGTGTGTATGTATGTATGTGTATATATATGTGTGTGTGTATATGTATATATATATATGGCATATACAGTGTGTACATATAGCTACAAACAAAACTTCTAAGATGTATAAAGATGTAGGTGATGATAAAGATCTGTCTGCTGTCGCTCTCTGTCTCTCTCTCTCCTATTGCATCTATTTATCTAGGTAAGCTCTGGCTCAAGAGCCCCGGGGCAGGGCTGGGGTACGAGGGAGTTCTAGGCGGTCCTTCGGTTTACAAGCCAGCGGGTGACCTTTGGGCCAGTCACTCTTTCTTAGCCCAACCCACTTTACAGGGTTGTCCAGGCAGGGGGAAAATATAATAATATTGTACATTTTTTGAAAGCTGAATAACGCACCTGAGTTCCGTCTCTGTGGCTTTATTAAGATCTGATACTTTACCGTACCAAGGGGTGTGATTTTTATATTCCCCCACTCTTCTACATTTCTGGTAACCTCTTGATGGTTTTGTTTCTAAGGACTGTAATTTGTCAGGTGAGTAGCTGGCAGAGTATTGGGTTTTAATTAATCTATATGGAAGGTAAGGGACATTTTTAAAGCAAGGTTGCCTCTGAATCGAGCCCATCCTCTGCCAGCCTGCCCCAGACTCGGTTTTTCTCCTTACAGAAATGATTTGGGATTGTTGTTTTCAGGGGTGTTTTGTGGAATTCTCTGTTTGATTCTACTGCTGAACTTCCTATACCATCCCAGCTAAATATTAACCAGGACAAACCCACCTTAGCCAAGTTGAGTTGGTAATATTTTTTCTGATGTAAAATGGAAGCATTATACTAGAAATTATTTTCATCATTGACCAATAAAAATATAACTAGATATTTAAGTAACATAGAATTACAGAAGAGCTACAGAATGATATTAGCACACTTTAATGTGTTATCTACATCTATCTGGAACTATAAGAAAATCCTAGGGGAAGATTGTCAGACCTTTCTGAAACCATAAGCCATTTTGGTTACACAGTATGGTATTTTTCATTTGAGACTTTGTTGCCCAATTCTGTAAATATTAATTCTTCAAGAGCTACTGTTGGGTTCGAATGGTTTGATTTCTCTAAATATTTTTGAATGGTATGTTGCCTGTAGAATTGTTTCGGAGTTGACTGTCTAATATAGTTACTTTATCATTGATGATATCAGTTTTTAGTAAATCTGTTAATTGTGTGACTTGCATATTTGTGATCTTTACCTTAAGAATAACGACACAGTAACTCCATCTCTGACTTTCTCGATGTTCATTTCCCTGTCATTCTGGTTCAATGGTTTGATCTTTAGTTATTCTTACTACTTAATCAAATATCCCATCTTGTAAGAGTGTGATCACTTTGGTATTCCATCCTGATCCAGAAATTTTGAAATTTCATAATAATTTAATTTCTGTGTTTTTTATGCGAATGATTTGTTCTAACCCTTCGCTTACATTCATTCAATCTTGAAAATGAGAGGACGAACCAGTAGTTTAAGCAATAGTCCTAAAAACTTTTTATTCTCATCAGAATCAATAACAGATTTAACAATGCCCAGAATGATGGGGAATATTATGTTAAAAAGATAATGCAACCTAATGTGAACAGTCATCTCAGTATATGAGACATGACTACACTATTCAGTTTTGAGAATGGTGACACAGAGCTGAATCAGCAGAAAAGCCTTGGAAACTTACGAGATAGAAGCAGAGTCATTATTTTGTAGTGGTTCTAAAAGGACTATACTTGCAATTTGTAATACTGTTGACAGCCTAGAGAAACAATGACATGTTTCAACGATAGAAATATTAGCCATCTTGGAGTATGTTTATGGGTTGGTTAACCATTTACAAATAAGGATATTTCCCGAGAATCTGGAAAAAACCTAGACAACCCATGTTCTGTTGGGTCATTGTTTTGAAGATTATTCCTTGGTGCCTTCAAAAATTGCAGAGCTTCTGATGTTCTGGAAGAGTTCTTAAAAATTCAGGGAGATATTTAGAGATGTTTCTGCCTTGAAAGTTGACCACAGGAAATCTTTTGTGACAGTTTGTATTATGTCATAAAATGGAATATGATAATTTTATGCCATAAAATGTTTTATATAATTTGCCAAATTTCAGGGGAATCATAGGATCCAGACGTGGTTTGTAAATTAGCCCATTTGAGGTACCTTAGTTGAAAAATTTTTGCTTTATGTTGCACTATTTTGCCCGGTTAAAGGTTATAGTCATGAGCATTTCAGTGGGATATAGAGGAGAGATGACACCTTGCTATACCTTTTCATCTGCAACTCGTGCAAGTTACATGTGTATTAAGCAAAAGGTTAGACAATGCCCTACAGTATTTTGGAATTTTTGTAATACATTACTAAATCCCTAAGGTAGGCCTCATTGAATGTTTTTGGTGCCTGAAATAAGAGGAAATTAACAGGAAATGCTACTCTCCCTCTCTTTAGTTAACTAGTCAGCTTCCCTTTCATTTTTATTGAACCTAAGTTGCTGATTTCTATATATCTTTCAAGAAACAGTAGCTCGACTGTCATAATTGGAAATGTGCATGATTAAATACAACCGCTGTAATTGGATGGAGCTGCAGGAATAGGACATAGTTCCGATTCAGTCTTTTTATTGTTGTTGCTTGTGTCTATATCTATAGCTCAAAGATAGAACTGAGAAGTAATGTATTGTGCTTGCTGTTTGTGAGGCCACGGATATGCAGTAATATTTTTGTGAATTAAGGTTTTTCAAATCCTCTAAACAATGATGTGAATTCACTGAAAATTCATTTTGCATGATTATTAAAGAATATTATGCAGGCAGGGTTGTAGTAATAACATCATGCAAAAAATATTCCAGGAACCGCACAAATCATTAAAAGATGTGCTGATTGAGTTTACCTAAAAAAGAAAACGTGTTACCTGAAAAGTGCTTGGATTGGTGAGAAATGATAAAAGCATCAATGATAAATCTGTAAGCCATCCAGAGTCGCTTTGTAGGGGAGATGGGCGGCATAAAAAATCAGTAAGTAATAAATACAAAGGTGCTCAAAGGGCTAAATTGGGAACAAGGTAAAACATGGAAACTGAAATTATGTGTTTAATTTGGCATAAGTGCAACATGTTCTATTTTAAAAATGTTGATAGCAACAGCACTCTAACCACTGCGCCACCTAAAAGAATTATAGAAGTATAGTGTGAGAGTTTTTAAAGTACTGTTTGTTTCTATACACAATGACGGTAGTATCTTAAAACTTTTTTTCTGATTGCACTATAATGTAAACAGTGACTTCTGATTATACTACAGATTGACTTTCTTTGTAGGGAAAGACACGCAGAAGAAAAATTACTACGTTGCGCAAGTTCTTAAACTGATATTTTTAATTTATTAATTAAGATTAATAGATAATAAGTGTCAAAAGCTTGTGTTTTACTTATTTATTTAAAGTTATTTGAGCCGCCCAACGTCTATGAATTTTAATATTTTGCATTCTGCATGTGGCTTTTTTCTGTTAGCCATTTTGAGTAGCTTGGGAATTTAAAAGTACAGCAGTAAAATTCCCAGTCTTTCTCAAGTAGAAATGAGCTCCTGGTGATAGCCATGGGCACGTTTCCCCATCTACAGTAGGCAGGTAGTTTGCTGTAGTCTTCCTGAGGGGTTTTCAGCTTCTCGGGTTAGGATAGGACCCTGCAGGTTGCCCATCAAAGTACTAAGCGGGCCTGTTCCTAGAGAGATTTGAGATCAGCCAAGCCACCTCAGTCCTGCCACCTGCTGCCTGGGATGAAATATAGGACATTCTATGCAGTACAGTGGATGGAAATAATGCTGGTAATGTACAGTGCAGGATTTATTCAGTAGAAGCTCATGGAATTCTAGGGCAGCTTAGTTTCATTACCTCACATTACTTAACCTAAGCGAGCCTAAATGTAACTATCTATTCCGAAAGGTGTGTGCTTACGTTAGAAGAAAGTCATTTTAAGTCCTGGATTCGAATCACAGTTGGGTCATCTAAAGACCAAACAGGCGAGTTGCTTGGAGCAGAGCAAAGCTTATCTGAGGGCATAAAGTGAAGTACACCAATCAAAGATTGTGACACTGTTACAGGTTTGAGGTATATCCATTGGCTTAATATTGCAGCTGGAGGTGGCAATCACACAGAGGAAGGGATCTTTTGTACAGTAATAGGTGTGATGTCTGGTATCCTGAAAGGAATGTTCACCTGGATGGGCTGTCACCTTTGGCCAATTTCATCCTCTTTGTTGCCTTGGTGTTGACCTTGGATGATGGATCTTGCATGGGTAAAGCATTTCCATATCCTGGGGGCACTTCTAATGGTTTTGAGTGAGTTACTAGTGTCTTCCACCAATTTTATCCAAAGGCTGAAGTGCTTCTTTGTTTTGTGACCTGGGATTTCCTGGAGCCAGGCATAGCCAAGACTAGTGTGTGGTCATGGAGGCTTTTACCTTCTAACGGTATAATTCCATAAATTCTAACTTTCTCTCTCTGTAAATATAATTTCTGAAATTTAAAAATAACGTAAGTACTATTAAATTTATTTTAAAATCTTTAGTTTACATCTGTGTACCATTATACCAGTTGCTATGCACTTTGAAATCAGAATATAGGCAGTCGTCAACCTAATGACCACAATTGAGCCCAAAATTTCTGTTGCTAAGCAAGACAGTTACGACCTTTCTTGCCAGAGTTGTTAAGAGAATCACTGCAGTTGTTAAGTTAGCAACACAGTTATTAAATGAATCTGGCTTCCCCCTTGACTTTGCTTGTTAGGAAGTTGCAAAAGGGAATCACATTACGACTTTTTTTCTTTAAGTTTTTTCTTTTTAAATGTATATAAGTATTAAATACATGAGCAGTTTGACTTCTGGGTATTAATTTTAATACCCAATAATAATAAAATTGACAATTTTGATCACCTTACATTAGTCATACTCACATTTTTCTAATAACATTATACAGAACACAGTCATCTTTCAACTTCTTATCCTTTCATCTACCTGCTGACTTTAACATGTTCTATAATAATATTCATTGTAATATTCCCCCCTTTCTGATTTCTACCTCTATTTCATATCTTGATAACACCAATCTTACGCTACCATACGACTGAATATTGATCACGTGGCCGTGAGGGTGCCACAGTGGTTTTAAGTTCGAAAAATGGTCATAAGTTACTTTTTCAGTTCTGTTGTAACTTTGAATGTTCACTATATGCCAGTCGAGGACTACCTGTAAATGTATATTTTTAGCTAGGATCAAGGTTATGTTAATTTAAGGTACCAGACATGGCACTTATTAATTAGGATTAAGGTTGTGTGGTATTAAGGCACCGTGGTGGCACAGTGGCTAGAATACAGTATTGCAGGCTTAATTCAGCTCACTGCCAGGAGTTCGATCCTCACCGGCTAAAGTTTGGGCTCAATTGTGGTCATAAGTCAAGGACTGCCTGTATTAATTCTTATTCTTCTTATTTAAAAGCGCTAGTAACTAACTCAAGCAGGAGACCCGACACCATTTCAGAAAGGTCTCTTTCTTAAAAACCTCCAGTGATGGAGAACCCACAACCTTTGGAGGCCATCTGTTCCACCGGTTAATTGTTCTCACTGTCAGGAAGTTTCTCCTCAATTCCAGGTTGCTTCTCTCCTGGATTAGTTTCCATCCATTGTTTCTTGTCTTGCATTCTGGTGTTTTGGAAAAAAAAGGGGACCCCCCTCTTCTTTGTGGCAGCCCCTCAAATACTGGAATACTCCTATCATGTCACCCCTAGTTCTTCTTTTCTCCAGACTAGTCTGCATAGTCATTTGGGTGCTTTTTGGCAAGTTTGAGACAAGGTATTTGGTAAGCAATGGCTGCTTTGCTACTGTATCACCAATCCCATTTTCTGATAAGAGTTTATGAGTGCTGACTTAGAGTCCAGATTCCTGGTTTTTATTTATTTTTGATATTTGTATTCCACCTGATAAAACAATTCTTGACAAGTTACAGACAAGATGAGCCCCCAAATTCAATCCCCATCCAAAGAGCTGCCTTGGTTATGTTGCCTCTTGCATTCTTCAAGATAAGGAAAATGCTGTTTCCATAGCCTTTCAGAATGCTAATAGGAAAGGGCTGTTATAATCTCCGAGGATAGATAATCGAAGAGTTAGCTTTTACTCTGTAGACTAGTTTAGAAATTAGGTTGCCCACCACTCTCTTGGCCTTTTTAGAAACTCATGAAAATAGAACTATTTTGGAGGGCCTATGGTGAATGATATAACTTGTGGTTTCATTATTTTTATGATGCTTACTTAATTTTATACTTACATATAAGACTTTCAACTGTGGATATTTTGTTTAACAACCGTGTTGTTTGTAATTGAAGTAAACCAACATGACGGTTATACATGCAATAAATAAACAGAAGTTCTGCCTTGAGGCTTTGGCTCATTTCAGGGTGGGGAGGAATCCAGAGTTTACCTCCCAGTTAGGACATATCAGATGAGCTAATTGCAACTGGCAGAGAGTCCTATCCAGATGAATCTTCTAAGTAAACAGTCCTGTCTCTCTTGTTGAGACTCATCCTAAACTCTTTTACTTTATCCAGTACTTCAAAGCCTCCAGGCACCAGCTCAAGACTTTGACTCCCTGCTCTGATTAGGATGGGGGGCATCCATAGCTGGGAATCACTAGCATGCTTCACCCCCAAATTGATGAAGTCCTCCTCCAGTGGTTTCATTTAGATGATTTCTTGGATAATTGTCTGCTGTTGTTGGGAAGCAGTTTTGCCAAGAATGAAAATTTATTTCTGATGATTTTTTTCTGAAATCATCTTTATGAGTTTGAATTGGTGAAAGCTTAGAGAAAGGTTCATAACCATATCCAGACTCACAAGTGGCAATGACTTTTATATAGAGATCTTCAGAACATTTTTTTGAGTGGGGCAAGGTGTGCTCTTAGAGTAGTGTTTCCCAACCTTGGCCACTTGAAGACATGCTGGCTGGGGAATCCTGGGAGTTAATGTCTTCAAGTGGCCAAGGATGAGAAACCCTGCTTTAAAATCTTGGTGATTGGAACTTTAGCAGGCTGAGGGGAGCCAGAGTTTTTAAAATGTATATAGCAATAACAATAAGACATATATACAGCTTCACAGTGCTTTACAGCCCTTTCTAAGTGGTTTACAGAGTCAGCCTCTTGCCCCCAACAATCTGGGTCCTCATTTTACCCACCTCGGAAGGACGGAAGGCAGAGTCAACCTTGAGACTGTTAGGGTCAAACTCCAGGCAGTGGGCAGAGTCAGCCTGCAATACTGCATTCTAACCACTGGGACACCAGGGCTCTTTGTCTTTTGCTGTATGTGTCTAATGTCCCTGGGACTCCCTCAGATGTTTTGTAATACATTTTATGTCTTGAAATGTTTTATAAAATTTGTAGAATTTCTGTTCCATGGGAGTCATGGGTTCCAGACTTTTTGGGCGCATTCTGTAAGCTACCCCATTTGAGGTACCTTGGTTCAAAAATTGTTGCCCTAAGATGCATCATGTCACCCAGTTAAATATTATATACCAAAAAACTGGAGAATTTTAATAGAATATAGTGGGGGCTGTGTGTGTGGGGGTATGTGTATGTATTGTGTATGTGTATATATATATGTGTGTGTGTGTAATCACAGCAGATGGCAGCACTTGGCCAGCCTAGGCTGATGTCAAAAAAGCTAGACAAGAGTTCAGCTTGGTTAAGACTTTGATGGCTTCCATTGCCCTTTTGCAACTAGGAACTTAGCTAACTGCCTTTACAGGTGTATAATTGGGATGGCTTCACCTCCATTTACCTTTATGCAGAAATAGACAGTGGGAATTCCATTGGCTTTTCTGGGCTGTATTCAGAGCATTTCAAAGAAAACAAATTCCTTTTCCATCATTGATGAAAAAAGTAATAGGCAGTAGAACTTGGTGGATGGGAGCAGGGATGTTTTGAATATAATACTGTATGGTAAAATAATACAGTGAACCTGGATACAAACAGATAATTCAGTTTAAATGAACGTATTTATTTCAGTGTAAGTGATATTTGGTCTGCTAAAATAGGGCCTGGCCAAAGCAATATATTTACACAATCCTGCTAAAAGTGTAGCCAAAAAAAAATATGAGTTGCAGCAATTTGTCATCAAAATTAGACAGCCCAATCTTCGACACTCTAGATTAGAGATAAAACATAAATCAACTTTCAGACACAGCTTTATGTCCTGGTTGATCAGGTAATCTTTTATAAGACAATAACAATCATAATTCAGTTATGGTTTCTTGTTTGAAATAAACCACGATTTCTTAAATAAAATGGATTTGATCGTAACCAGAGAGTTTGACAAGCAACACTGCATCTTCATGTGATATGCAGAAGTATTATGCATGTGTAGTTGTATATAAAGGTTTAATTCATATATTGACCCATAATGTAATTGTTGAATTTTAGTTTCATATATTACATAAATCCACAATTGAAAACGGTGGTGTCTTAAATTTAGTTACTGTGATTTATTCAAGCAACTGTTGGAACCAAAGTGGCTATAAATTTAATCTGTGTCTGAATATACATTGTCTGGATTCCCATATGCTAAGCCAAAATAAACTGCTTTATGATTTAACACAGTATATAAGCATTTTTCCTTTTTGATATGGTCCTTTAGTTATTGAATTAGGTTAAGCATTTCTTTCACTAAAACAAAGATGCTTTTATCTTGATTGAAGCTTAATTTTAGAATCAAAAACTTACATTTTTCAGCTCTTTTCAACATAGTCACTAATGAAATTTACTGAAAATAAAATTATTAGAATTGAGATCTAATTTGTGCTGTTGCTTTTCTCTATCATTGCTAGTTTAGCACGTTCAAAAGTACCAACACAAATTTTGAGATATTTATTACTACTTTAAAAGCAATATTGTTACCTTCCAGAGGTTTCACTTCCATTGTTATGATTGAATTGGGCTATACAATACAGCCACACCTAGGGCTTTAACAACTTAGAGGAAAGCCTTTAAGTAAAGTAGTTATTGTTATATGAACCTGTGGTTTTGATAAAAGGGAATTCCAGCCATAATTAGGCACCAAAAGTTTTTGGAGGTTGATGCCTTTGGCTTATCCAAAACATTTTGTCATCTGATTTGAAAAAAATCAGTGGATGTTTTGTCAGAAAATTTAGAATAGGGTTAGTTTGAAATTTGTATTTGCAAGCCATGAAATGAACAAGTTGTTCAAATGTTTGGACCTTTCTCTTCTGCTTTATTCTGTTCCAAGTCTGCCGTGTTGGAATGGTATGCTTGGTGCGGCCACCTCATTTTGTTTCACGCGGTGGGTTGAAAACACTGAATTTGCTCAAATAAGAATTATCTATGCTTTCTCAGTGTTCAGTTTTTTTTCACTAAGAAATCCCTAATGTGGCCATCCCACTTGCAAAATAAGTAAAGTTGACATAACTGCATCCTTTACTTTTTGTCAGTGAAGCTTTGTTCCAGGATGGTGAGCTTGCAAAGTGGGTCTTTAATGGGTCAGCGCCCATGACATTTTAAGGAAGTCTCCTCAGCCCCCGATACCGGACTCTGATTTCCCCACCAAAGGATGCCGGTGACCCAGAATAAAAACAAATGTAGATAGAACGTGGCCTTGGAAAGATCACCTTGTGGGTTAATAGTGCTTAAATTACTGTCAATATTATAATTAGTTATAGTTTAAGACCCTTTTTGCTATGGGTTTGTGAAGTCTGCCAGAAATAGCTACAAGCGACCCTTTTTTTGTTTAATTTCTTGGAGTTTTTCTTGATTGCCAACTCTATATTTATTATAAATTGTAAGCTTTTTGGAATTTGGCTCTGATCTCAAATACTTTGCAGAGCACTGTTCACAATAGCAGAACTCTTGAAGTGTATCCGTAGTATTGGTAGTGGCCCAAGTACAGAAGTGGATATTTTACCTTGAGATTAGATAAGCTATCTTTGCATTACTGCTACTCAATCTTTTCACTTAGCTAGGTAGACTAGATGCTTATCTTAGGTTGCATTCTTTGTGGATGAATGTAGACAATATTCTATCTGTTAAAAGTATTCACTTTGCTGGTTATGTTTTGTTGTACCCGTTTTTCTGTAGCTTCTCATCATGAGATGAACAAGATAGCACTTAGATAGCCAGCTCAGAGGAAGTCCTCTATTTGGGAAACGGTCGTCTTTAGGCCCGGCATCTCACTCCTTAAAATAATGAGACTTCCTGTCCCCAAATAGTAGAGAGATCATGCTCTCATTTTTTCATCATCTTGACTTCCAGTTTGCTGATTGGTGCTGAGGCTTAATTCACCCGCTGGCTAACTGAAATCCAATATCAACCGGGTTTCTGCTCCCTTTTTTGCAGAATTCCGAACATTCTCAAAGCATACTCTGAAGTGGTAGATACTGTGCAAACAGGAGGCGTGTCAACAGAGCAGAAGCAGAATTCCATTACAAAGGGCCCGTTTGGGTGATGCTAAAGGTTGCCCGCTCTTGCTTAAATGTACAGACAAAAAACAAAGTGTGAAAGAAACAGACCTATTTTTGCCAGTGTATAATGTACATAGCAGTTGGGAGAAGCTCTGAGAGATGTTAAGTCACTCACAAATACAATTGCAACATAACCTCGAGCAAGTAAACGGGGATTCCTATTTCCAAGTTAGTATCTTACATTGTTGCGTATCAAATCTTACCCTTCTATACAAAACCTGAAGAATTTGCTTCCCTTCCTGACCTTTCATTAAAATTAGCTTCTTTTTTAGCTTCTCCACACATAGAAATGGCAAGTCAACAGATTGCTGTGCCATTTCTCCACACCTTTCACACGAGGAAGCCTTGCTAAATTGGGCCAAAGTCTGTCCCCCCCAAATGGTCAATCAGCAGCAAATGCTGCCGTGCTGCATTGTTCTAACTGCAGCTTTGGGACAATCTTGGACTCGGTCCTTTGCCTGAACCATCCAATCTGTGTGGCAATCGGCGTGTGTGAGATCGGTAGCTGGGTGGAGACCCCTGACTATCAGACAGCAGTTGCCAGTTCCAGTGGCTGTTTCTTGTTGAGAAGGTGACGGACTGAAGGACCAGTTGTACTTTTGGACAGAGCCAAAACTTAACTTCACGGATTGCATAAAACCATCAGGCAGTTTATTTATTTGGTTTGGCTTAGTGACAGTGTAAAGCATCCCCTGGCAGCAAGAGATTATATCCCATTTGCTAAGCTGGAAAAGTTTGCTTTCCTATCTGGATGGGAGTTCTCAGCAATGCTTTATTCCTAGAAAGGAGCAATAAAGGTGGCTTGTGGTTAAGATGCTTGCTTGGCTTAAGTTTAGAAGGTCCAGGTTCACATACATCCTTGCCAAGGAAAGTCCCTGGGTGGTTTGAGGTCAGTCCCCCTCATTCCAGTCTATAATGCTGATTATTGACAGTTGAAAACGGAAGAAATAGGGTTCTGTTTAGTGCTTGAAGCCTCTGAGGTATATGCTGCATGATTCAGTATTGTGTTTAACTCAGGTAGTTTTTTGAGAGCCCGTCTTGCTCTTGAATGCCAGCCTGCTTACAGGCAGTCCTCGACTTAGGACCACAATTGAGCCCAAAGTTTATGTTGCTGAAACATTTCTTAAGTGAGTTTTGCCCCATTTTACGGCCTTTCTTGCAGCAGATGTTACACGGTTGTTAAGTGAATCGGGCTCTCCCGTTGACTTTTGCTTGTGGAAAGGTTGCAAAAGGGGATCACATAACCCTGGGACACTGCAACCATTGTAAATATGAGTCAGTCGCCCAAAATCCAAATTTTGAAAAAGGTGTGGAAAAAAAGTGTGAAAAACGGTCATGTCACTTTTTTCAATGCTGTTGTAACTTGGGAGAAAGTATCTGGAATTCAGGATTTGCTCCCGGGTGAATTTGGCCTGAGGTGTCTCCTGGACAGCTGGTTAGATAAAGGAGGAATGACTGAGTGTGGCCACCAACTTCCTCAAGGTAGCAGAAGGGGGCTTCAAGAAGCCCACCTAACGTTCTGGACTACTTGTTCTGCAGGATTTGAAGTTTATCCTCAACTCAATTAGCTCACTTGGTGATGTGGGGCAGTTTATGTTTGGGTAGTTTTGTAACATGAGTCCTTTGTAAATACATATGTAAATAGCATTTAATGCTCAAGGATATGTAAACAGGAAATAACATTTGCTTTACTTTTGACTGAGAATGGAATGCTTCCCATCTTCCTTTTCTGTCCAAGTTCCCTTCATTTTGTAATTCCAAATATGGTTATTTGTAATTATGGCAGAGTTTTTCAATAATAATTCCCCATGTAACAAAACAACTTCAATGAGACTTTCATCATCCGTGATTTTGAAATCACCTACATCCACAAACACCTGTGAGTCTTTGAGTATTTATAACTGTCATAAAATGAATAAATCTGGGCTTGTCCTATTCTGCTTAGTAATGATACTTACGCAATGGTATATTTAAAGCTAAACATTATATAAATGGAGGCGTGTAACACATCTTTTTGAATTCTGGAGATGCTATCTGACCAGAATTTGCAGAGGATGGAGATTTCGAAGTTTTAAAAAATTATAGATAAGATTTCCTTTCAGTTATTTCTATAATGTCAGAATGGGGAGGTTATCCTTAATACTTTATTAATAAGTGGTATCCCTAAGCTGGAGGAAGTTGGGGCACTTTGTAATATTCCTGCCACCCACTTTCCAGCTATAACATCTTTTATTGTAGTTCATCTCATGACATTAACCTCCAGTTTTGCTGATAAAAGGAATCTTCCGCAGTTACTTATTAACTATTTTACATGGATCCAGGGTGCTTTGCTTAGTGCTATAGAGATATTGATCGGGTGTAAAGAAAGGGAGGGAGTGTTTGTGTATCCCGCAGTCCTGTATGCAAACTCTAGCCTAGTTAGCCAGTAGAATAGCTTTCATTTCCAGAATGGCAACCCATGTTGGCTCTGTGTCTCCCTGAGCTCCAACAAGCTTTCTCCAAGTGCCTGTCTGGTGGGCCAGATGCTGGCGAAGTGTTGCTCTCCGGTGTGCTGCTGGGATAGTGATTGGCAGTGCCACAAGATTCACCGCCCCTCCCGTTTCATACGCTCCCAGGTTAGTTAAGAGTTTTGTATTTCTCCTGCTAGACCAACAGAAAAGAAGGACTCTCGTCTGCATGTCTTAGGAGAAGCAGGGAAGCACACAGGAGAACACAAATGTGTATGAATAAATGAGTCTTTTATATGAAAAGAATTATGCACAGGAAAGCAAAGTTTTAAACGGTGGTGAGGTTCCATGAATGAGAGTTTGCAGGAAAAAGAATGTAAATGCAAGGTCTTATTACCTATTACTTACCTAAGGTCCAAAGTGGTAAACGAGTCAAGCATACAGATCTGTATTCAGCAGTCCAGGTGTCCAAATAAGTGTCCCCTTTGTGGGAACAATGGTCTTTGTTTTCAAATAAGGAGAAGTGAGACCCGATTGGCTATTTGGCCATTGAGCAAATGCCTAAAGGTAGGAATGTAGCTTGGCAATAGGGCTGCATCGAAGAATGCAGAATTCTTCCCGATTCTGATCTGGCAGGTAACCCTTGCCTGCCTCTGTGATCGATTTGTTGGATCCAGCCATTATCAGATGCAGATAAAAAACATTTTATGATGCTATTTATGGTTTGCTTAGTATATCATCTGAACTAGGGACACTTAATTTTTTTCCTCTCTCACAAGTTAGACATACACCAAAGCATTGTATTAGTGTGTGCATGCACACACATGTATAGTTTTCATTTTGTATGAACTTGGATAGGTGTGGTTGATTTAATAAACTATTATTAAACAGAATAGGAAATTTTGTGACATACAAATTTAACTCATCTCCAAGCAGAGAAGCTTTCTCCAGAACAAGATTTTATACAGTAACAGCTTCACTATAGAAAAAATGAAAGTCATACAACATTAGATCTGGAATGCAGTGCCAGCGAGCAAGAAAAAAGAGAGACCAAGAAAGAAAAACAGTTTAAAAAAATAAAGTGGTACAAATGTTAGTGAAGTGGAAAAAGTTTGCAAGTACAGGTTGACTTATAATCACAAGCCTAAAATTTCTGTTGCTAAGCGAGACAATTGTTAAGTGAGCTTTGTCCCATTTTATGACCTTTCTTGCCACAGTTGTTAAATGAATCACTGCACTTATTCAGTTAGTAACATGGTTGTTAAGTGAATCTGGCTTCCCCAGTGATTCTGCTTGTCAGAAGTTTGTAAAAGGGGATCACATGACCCTGGGACACCACGACCGTCATAAATATGAGACAGTTGCCAAGAGTCAGAATTTTGAACACATGACCATGGGGAACGCGGCAATGCTCATAACTCTGAAAAACAGTCACTTTCTTCCGTGCGGTTGTAACTTTGAACAGGCCTAAATGAGCTGTAAGTCAAGGACTATCTGAAATCATTTCGTATTTTTCCATCCTTGCGTGCAGGTTGAAAGAGACAAAATAAAACAGATGGCCTTGCCTATTTTTATATCTGGTATATGGCATTATTAATGATGTCGTTGTAAATGCCACAATTTTTATTACGAAACAATCCTTATATCTTCTGCCTTTGGTTATATGTCCTGGGCATATTATTTTTCTGGAATTTGTTATGGCGCATATTAACTACTGGATGCTTTGATAATTGCAGGAGATTAATCATAAGGCCACATTTAAATTAGTATGATTTTTTTTAGGAAAGGGGAATGTGACGGGATCCTCATATCATTTTCTGTGGGATTTTGAAAGCTTGCCGTGTGCATTTTCAAATAATGGCTGATGCGATGGACATCCCCAGTCATAAAAGAGGCATTTACTTCAGGCATAACTAGGAATTGGAAACACTCCCCCAGTTTATTATTACTGTAAAGCATGGATGGGGGGGTATAGGCCAGTTTGCACGAAGGGAGCTTGGAAGGCACACTGACCTGCCCCCCCAATGCCATCTTAGCAAACAAGGCTCTGACAGGAAGAAAGTGAGCTTCTGATTTAGGATTGCTATTGTTGCATACTGGATGAGGACTGTGTGATTTAAATCTTGAGGGAAGAAAAATAGTCTCAGGTTTTAAACATGCTGTTACTGAATAAAGCAGAAACTCAGTAAAGTTATAATTACTGTGAGTGAGCTACGTTTGAATAGAATAGAAAATGGAATGGAATGGAATATTCTTTATTGGCCAAGTGTCTTTGGACACCCAAGGAATTTGTCTCCGGTGCGGAAGCTCTCGGTGTACATACAAGCAACAAGTGGTAAATCATGATCATAATCCTAAAATAATTAAAGTGATAGAAAGTACCGCATATGCAATTGTAGAGGTATGGGAGAAAAGTGGAATGGTTATAAGGGCCAGGAGGTAACATGTTTTTAAAACTACTGCGCAGAGAATCTATCCCAGAGTACTATCACAAAGGGCAGAAAATCCATTGTTATGCAACCTTTTTATTTTAAAAAAGGAATGTGCTTAAGTAAACAGTGGCTTTTGCATGGGGTAGGAAATGCTGGATGAGAGGTGAGGTGCAGAGTAAAAAGCTGTTAAACATGATACGCATAATCCACTGGATTATATTTGCTGTTTAATGTTCTCAGAAGTCCCTAAGAGAAATTGTGTTAATTTCATCCCATCTTTTTCCTATTTAAATCTGTTTTATTTCTTTTTCAAATATGTCACTACAAAGAGAGAATATGTTATGAGGAATGGAAATGCTTTGAGTATTACCATTTCTGATTTCAGATTTATATTCATTTATCTTTTATATGCCAGGACTGGTTCCCACAAAAAGTGCATACATTGCAAACAGACGATGGCTTGTATGTAATTTGGGAATAGCCAGATGTTTTCCTGATGCAATATTTAACCTTTTAATGTCCTTGAATGCCTTATCAAGATTTGTTGGAAAGATAGGCTATGGGCTCTTCATTATTTGCAGTCTGCCTGAAGCAACACACGTCTTTTGAAAGAGGGTTATAGCTCACTGAGGATCAATTTGAATGGTATGGGTTGGGATTTGAATAATAGTCATCTTTTTTTCTTCTGGGTCTGCCTTGCAATACGTTGCCCCTGGGAATCGACGTAGCCCCATTGATGTGTTTTACTGGATTCGCTGAGAAATCCCTGATTTGGAATCTGCACAGTTGGGCTCGTATCCAGCTATTCCACGGGTGTCAAACTTGCCATGTCACGTTGCCGACATGTGACGTTTTGTGACGTTTTGACCATTTGCGGAGCTGGGGTTGGTGTGGCCTGCGCGTGACACATCCGGCCCACGGGCTGCATGGAAAAACATGTTGTGCTTTTTTTTATGGAGGTCTAATTAAAAAAAGTGGGGAGAAACCCATTTTGATCACATGATCGTGGGGTGGCTGCAATGGCTGGAAGTCCCTTCTTTCAGCACTGCCCTGCTGTAGCTTCAAATGCTCACTGAACAAATAGTTGTGTAGCAAGGGTGCATCTTGAGGAAATTCCTTCAAAAGAATCTCCCACGACAGTGTGAAATACCGTCCTGCTATTCACATTGCTTTTCTATGCATTTTGCTAACAATAAAAGGACTGCTAATAATGCTGAATGTCTTATGAAAGTAATCCTTTTATTATAATTAGTCTTTCAAATCTGTGTGGATTGATGGTAAGAAGGGTACATGAAACACTGCCTGACATGTCCAGACTCATCTTTGTGAGTCCAAATACTGTTTTTATTCATGTTTGTCTTGGATTGAAATTCTAACATAAACTAGGATTCGGCTCTTAATGTGAGCTTCAGATTGTTGAAACCATAGCATAATCTATGAATTCAGCCAGAGGATCTTCGGTCCTTCCTGGTTACATAAAAGAAGAAAGCATCTCAAATGGCAAATTGTCATTGTAATTACTTCCAAGTTCGGGATTGCACAACAGTGTTTTCAGTATTTGGTTTCCAGTTACATCCAAAGTAACACGCCATATTTTGTGTTCAAGAGGAAGCACGTTTGTATTATTTGGGGAAAGATGATGTATTTTTCCTCCAATAGAAGAACAGAGTTGGAAGGGACCTTGGAGGTCTTCTGATCTAGGCCCCTGCACAAGCAGGAGACCCTCTCCCCTTCCAGACAAACGGCTGTCCAGGCTCTGCTGGAAAACTGCCAGTGATGGAGCAGCCACAATTGCCTAACCCTAAAAGGATACACAAATGTTAAGAATTGCAAAGAGGCAACTTTTCCCATCTTATTTGATAGGAGGAACCATTCTGCTTTTTATTCATTTGGGGAGTCAATAGGTACTTGGAGAAGATGGGATTTTACAGGTCTGGGAATTTATCAGGTGGCGTCTGTGTCAATCTTGCGCTTCCAACTTAAACCCAACTTTATGATACAAACATCTAAAATTTATGTGAACATTTTTTTGATAGGAGTACGGAATACTTTTAGGTATAATATGCACAAAAAATTACTAACATAATGACATTTTTAATTAAAAAGTTGCAATGGCCAACCTAGATTTGACCGGATTTATTCATCCCAGATAACAAAGTTGATGTTCAATTTGATGAAGCTTGACATGTCTCCCCCCCCCCCCAAAAGCCCGCTCTATCCAGCTCGTACCCCTCCAACCATAAGCTAGATTGTCGGGAGATGTTACGAGAGATGCAGCTGCTCCTGCACTGCTTCTGCAGCGGTGCTGCGGTTGGCTTGGGGCAGAGCCAGAGGAAGCAACCGGTCGCCTCGCCCGCCTCCCTCTGCACGTGCAGGACCAGCCCAGCGTGGTTTGGCCCCAACGTGGTTTGGTCGTGAGTCAGAACAAAGAGAAGAGGGGGATCGGCAGGGAAAGGCAGCAGAGGTCATGCCAGTGCAGTTTTCTGCTGACTCAAGGACGGGTGGAGTTGGGAAAGGCCCAGCCAAGGTTCCTGGGTGATCATCTGGAGAGAGGATTTTTCAGAGCAGCTGGGAAAAGACGGGGTGGTGGGGGAGGGCTAGGCTACCTTTCTGAAGACACAGGGAAAAGCGCTGAAAGCGTAGCCCCCCCTTTCTCTTTTGAAGGTAATGATAAACCATTCTTTCAATACTTAACACGAGCACTACGGTCAGTATTTATTATTTTTATTATTATTATTATTTATCTAATTTATATACCGCCCCATTCCGAAGACTCGGGGCGGTTCACAATAGCTATTTAAAACAAAGTACCAAATTACTCTAAAACTTTAAAAACCCTTTAAAAACCCCTTAAAAAAACCCTTAAAAATTTACAAGGAAGACAGCTGGAACCATGCAATGCTTTTAACACTCGGGAGTAATACTGAGCGGACCATATTCAAATTTCATGGGTTATGAAGTTAAACTTGATGGCGAAGAGGAAGTAATATAACAGCCAGAGACTTTTAGGGTGATAGGCGGACGACGATACAGTAAGCAAAATCCTGTTTGCTTTGAGTAGAACTGCCTCGTGTTGGGTTGCCCGTGCTTGGCCCGTGTTGTTTCCCAGGCCAGCGTTCCTGCCCTGAACACGTGAAACTTTCCTGAGGCCTGATGCGGCAAAGGTGGGTGGGCAGAAACTCTTTTTGTCTTGTGGGATAAAACAAGCTCTGTGGCAGCCATGCTTTGCGTGTGTGTGGCAGAATAAAAATCCGTAATCATGATGCCGTTGCTTCGAAATCGGCAATTAAATCTGCGTAGCTTGTAATTTGCATTAATTATGGTATAGACCCTGTCTAATTGCACCCTCAAGAGGCAATATGAAATCCTTAGTCAATTAAAGATGTCTTGAGATACTTATATGGAGAGACTGAAAAACTGTATTTTTCCAGAAAAAAATGGTTTTGGACATTTGACTGCATACATTAGGAGTACATGGTAAACTCACTGGTAATACAGCATTAGAGATTTTAAAAATAAAGACCATTTGGCACACATAGAAAAATAACATTTCCAGAAAGTGGTGTGTGCATATATACTATCTGCCAGCCATCCTTATTTTAAAAAACAGTAATAGAAGTTTCCTGGTTAGCACAATTTCTTTACATAACTTTCCTCTTTCTCCCTCTATATCAAAAAAGAATTTTTGGGGAGAATTGAAGTATAGGAAATGTAGGTTACCAAACTTAACTTTAGTTTGATGTCCTCATGCATCTATTTTTGCCCAAACACTTTCACCCACACTTTTGTTCAAAAGTGCTTGCTATAGAAGGGAGGGAAATTGTTGAGAACGTAGCGGAAATATAAAAGAAATTTTCCCCACAGTACTCTTTTAAACCTTTGTGCAGCTTGGTCTTTGTGTGTGTGTATCACTGTGCATGTTATTGTCTTCCTACCCTGGATGTTCCTGTGTGTGTTCCTTTCTCATGTGTGTTTCCATCATATTTCCACCGTGATGTTACTTAACTTCTAAAGTGCTATTTCTGTGCTGCTTCTGAATGAAGTCAGATCATACCGTACCTTCTTTGGTAGCATCCAGTATAATTTGCCTGGTCCATGCAGAGCCATCCCTGCCATTGAAAGGTGTGGAAAAGCACCTGGTTGTAAGCTTGCTGCTCTGGCCTGTCTTCTCTTTAACGCCTTGTCAGGAAAAAATAGTTTAACCCAACTATACATTATATCAAGGATCAGTTCAGCAGGTATCTCTGTTTTAATTGAAGAAGATGGAAACTAATAGCGAAAGAAACTGCTCGTATTCCCTTGCACACAGCTGCTTAGGACAGCATCTTAAGACATGGCATAGATGCTGTCTTACGGTCGTGATCTTACTGACATTTCTTCCAACTGTTCATTTGATACGCTGGATTTCTCTGAAATTAGCAACAGAGCATTTGCTGGAATGATTCTCATTCTGCAGAAATGGATGTTAACATTTTTACGGAGTTGGCATAATTCTTCCCAAGTTTTCTCTAATATGTAACTTTATTTTTCAGGGCACATGACATAACTTGTTCATAACTTGTTCAAACAAACCTTTTTTTTTAACAGCTACTTTAATACTTAGAAAGTGTTATAGTTATGTCAGAGGTTTATTCAATATCATGTGACCATGTGGTGCGTCTTGGTATTTTTAAGTCATTGTGTAATATAAAACACTTCTGATTGGATACAGTTATACAATATTTAAAACCTAAGTTCTTTCGTCATTGTTCTATTGCCATAAAAGAGTTCAACAACTGGCAGGAACTGATGGAACTGATAGGAAGCAGATGATTTCCCCCCCACTCCACAAATCATATCCATGCTAGTATCTTAAGGTAAGATAATGTATTGAATGAAATATGTAACTAATACAGATAAAACACTCAACTAGTGAGACGCCAACAGCAGTTTATACGCAATGCTAAATTTTGATATAGAAAGTATTTTGTACATTGAATTTTCATAAGTGGAAAAGACTTTTTGATTAATATTGTCAGTGTATTTTAGCATTTTGAGATGAATTTTGCTATCCATGTCATGGGATTTATTTATTAGATTTAAATGCTATTTTTCTTTCCAGAGCTGATAGTGACAAATGTAACTACTCCCTCCTCTGGTTTCTCCCTACAACACTTCAGGAAGTAGCTTGGGCTGAGAAAGAGCATCTGGGCCAAAGTCCCCAGGAAGCTTCTGTGGCTGGCAGGGGACTTGAACCTGTGCTAGTCCAACACCTTCACCGCTGAGCCGTATTAAACATTAAAGTTCATCATTAATGGGCAGGACATGTTTTGGATGTTCTGAATCAGCTTTTTCTGCCATGCCAGGTTACAGCTTCCATAATTTTAAGAAAGCATGACATCTTTGAATAGGAAACTCAAGGTCAGATCTACCGTCGGGCATAGAAATCCATGGGGTGGTTTTGAGACAGTCACACTCTCTCAACCTAACCCAGCTCACAGGGGGATAAAGGGAAGAAGAACCCCAGGTAAATTGCCTTGAGCTGCAGGAAGGGTGGGGGATCTAAATGTAAAAAATAAATCAGGTGGCATAGCTGTGGTGGAGGATAGGAGCTGTGGTCCATCTCATTGAGGAACAGTCCATCAGGCAGAGGAAAACTTAAGTACTTAGGTGAACTGAAAGAGACAGAAAATTAAGACTGACTGATGTGGGAAATTTGGAGTACGATGCCAAGAACAGTTGAGGGGGGGGAAAAGGATAGGAAGATTTGAACATAGGAAATGTAAGATTTAAAATACAACAAAGGGGCAAAATTAAAAAAATAGATTATTTTGATTGTTGATTGTCTGATCTGTAATATTGTTATAGTGAGCCATTGCTGAATTGTGATTTCTGGACTATTGCTTGGCTTAAGGGACTATTTTCAATATCTTGCATTGGAGGGAAATGGTTTCATACAGCTTACGTAAGTGATATTTTTCCAACAGCGAGTCCTTATTTGATCTACCGCTCCTCCGTTTGTCACATTTGGGAGTAAGTTTCTGTCCTGTGACCTGGAGTGACTATCATCCCTAAAAGTGTTCTACTTCTGTTCTGGATGCACAATCAGTTGGAAGAGTGGAAGAGGCCCTATTGATATAGAGACGCTCTTGGTGAATTCCTGGTTTGGGACATTCACATAATATACTTTTGGATGTCATATTCAGTCTCTATTTCTGTTTTAAGAAGACCTTTGAACTGCAAGTTGGTTAATCTTTCCCTTTTGTTTAGAAAAGTCACAACAAATCATGTAGATTACTTGGCAGTTTTATTGCATTTGAATAGTTTGTTTTGCTAATGTTTTCTATAACTGCCTTAAGGGCAGAATGTAAAAAATATTTATTATAAACAAGCACATCATAAAGTCACTGACAAGCTACCTAGGAATGTCCAGGGATGATGGACTGATAGGGGTTCGCATGGGTTCAGGTGAACCGCCAAATCCCACTCCTGGCTGGCCCCATCCACCCCGCCCTGCCCCTCCCGGGAGTCCCCGCGTGGCCCGTTTTGGATGCAGGTAAGTGCAGGGCACGCACGGAGATCAAGAATACCGTATAAAAAAACCTGAAGCAATGAAAGAATTTAAAAAAAACAGAAAGCAATAGATATCCACGGTGAATATTTAATTATTCTTAGCTTAAAGTTACTATCTGAGGATTGAACTCTCATGGCTGACTCAGGGCCACTGGTAAAACCCCATTTTTCTGATTTATAGAAAATAGTTTTAACGGGGGGGGGGGAGCGGGCTTTGTTTTCTGTTTACTTGTGTGCCTCTCTTGGAACAAAAGGGGTTTTGTGGTGCATTCTGGAGAAGATTGGGGCGAATGGCAGAACATAGAGCGCACATGTTCTGTATGGTCCCAGCTCGCCCCAGCAAAGAGAAGTGCCCACTCGTGTTCCTTCTTCCGTGGAGTTTCTGTCGGATGCAGGCGATCCCACCCACAAGTGTAAAGCTGAGCACTTTATGGACTTACTATT
>JANHFL010009055.1:67227-85311 GCA_032468155.1 Oxyrhabdium leporinum | reverse complement strand
CCCCCCCCCCCCCCCCCCCCCCCCCCCCCCCCCCCCCCCCCCCCCCCCCCCCCCCCCCCCCCCCCCCCCCCCCACAGTCAAGATAATCCAGTTTTATAGAAAATCTGAGGCACTGAAATCCCCTCTTTTGACAGTTAACCTTGATAGGAATTTTTGTTGTAACCGCTCTGCCTTTATTCTCAAAATGAAGGAACTGGGACTGAAAGGACAATTTGATTTGACCAGTGTTCCAAATAATCATTTTGGGAGAAAATGAAAAGACTTTTTGGATGTGCAGAATTAAGTTTTGGCAGTCTTTTTATCCTGCCCAATTATCCACTTCGCTTGTTCGGAATACTTCAGAGTGCTTTTGTTTTGCTAATCGGGACATTCTGTGAAGACCTTTCAAACTGAATCTGGTTTGTTGGCCAACCTAAATCTCTTTTGATACTGATGCCAGTTTTTCTTACAGCTTTGCTTGCTGTGCTGGCAACCACCTCAATTTTATTACGTTAATCCCGATTGTTTTCTGTCCCCCTTTCCCTCCCATCTCTTCTCATGCGGAAATTGGGAGGATAAAGTTCCGGATTATTTTTTGCTAATTGTTCAGTAAAAAATAATAATAAGCCTGAGCATCTGTGGATGGCTAGATGTTTGTATAGTTGCACAAACTTTCTGCTATTTTAGAAACAAGAAGTAAAAGTTAACCTTGTCCACATGAATTTCTATTAGAACTGTCAGGGGTGACAATTCAGTTTGATGGAGTCATTCTATTGTGAGAACTTAATGGTGTCCTTTATGTAGCGCTTCACAGTTTGCAATCGGTAAGCAGACTAACAATCTCTCATTTTCCCATGAAATTTCAGGCTTGAGAAAAGTGCTCCTTGTTGTGTGAACACAACACGTGGCTTTGGAAAAAAAGGTCTCTGTGCATAGGTGGGTGGGGGGCACCAAGATTCCAAAAGTTGGCACAGTCCGAAGATGGGGGTGTGTGTGTTGCTCACTCATTCTTTGAGCCACCCTGTGATTTCTTTACTTTGGGCCTGGTGTGTAAACTTAACCAATTGTGATTTACTCAGTTGTTTCACTAATGAAAGTCTCTTTAAAATAGTGGGCGATGAGCTTTGTCATTGTGACTAAGCAGATACTCGAATCACATTTTTCCTCTTTGCAGTCCCATAAAGGGCTGCTTTGACTTTGCAGAACAAAAATTATGCGGATCTGCACTGTGTTATAGAAGGAGCCACCTTCTGCCTGTTTCTTGCTTTTAAATATGCCTTTTGCTCAATTTACAGTAGGCAGTTTCTTGGAAGAAGGGAAAGCACATTCTTTGTTTGCTTAGGAATTTGTATGAGCTTGTCCAGGGATTTATTTCTAATTGCAGGGCTATTCACTGCTTTTTCTATTTGGAGTTTTCCAATTTCTAGTTGGAAATAAGCTAGTTTTCCAATTTCTCCAATAAACAGATTTATTCTCTTGATTGCCTTTTATAATAAATCACCCTTATTGTGTTTTTTGAATGGAACATTTTTTTTTCTTGCTCGTTTTGGCTTCATGATTTGTTCTGACCTCTGTCCCTGCTGTTGTTAGCTGCTTTCACTTCATCTGTCTTTCTGATGGAATTTCAGAAGAGATTTTTATTAGTCATTGTCCCCGTCAGAGGGAAACGAAGCACGGGTCTGATTTGCTCTGACTTGCTGCTTCAGTCAGGAGAAAGGGCAAAGTCTCTGTAACCAAAGGATGAGAAATCAATTCTTGATTGAACTGCTGTTTTATGACAGGAGATATAGGGCTCCCTCTAGTCTTGATGGGTTTCTGATCTGATCTAATCCTCACTCCCAACATTCCCTGCTTTCTCCATACTGAGCTCCTCATATTAATCTGAAAACGAAGAATTCATTAACTTGAACCTCAGGCCCAAGCCTCAGTCAAGCTGAGGGGTGGGGCTCAGGGCATTTTGGGCAGGGGTGGCCTTGGCTTGTAGACTTGCCAGCCACTGTTTCAGAGGTAGAAGGGTGAGCTCCGTCCCTTTACAGAAAAAGTTGGCTGACCTCCTTGGTCTAAAAACCCAGGAGGAATCTGTTAGCACACTCAAGTCCCTGAAAGCTTTTTTATCTGAAAAGAGACTACCAGATATCTTCTAAGTTTTAGATTTTTATTGATATCTATCCTATGATAGATATCCTGTAGATAATGTACCTATTGAAAACAACTCGATGGCACATAATCAATCAATTGGTATCGGCAAAATAATTTGGGAGGAAATTATCATTAACTACCTTAGGGAAGGAAATTTTAATAACTGAATGACATTCATGATGTAAATAATCAGCCATAGGAACTTGACTCTCGGTGAGGATTGTGAAATGCTTGCAAATGTCTTTTCATCTTTTTCATTTCTAGGGACCATAAAGGAGGGACAGAAGGTGTGCAGGACCTGAAGCTAAAATTTCCTGATACGGCTCTTCTCTGGTGCTTTCCTTCTTACTGAAAACTGCCTATATAGCTTAGTCACCAATTCAATTTTCTGAGTATTTCGGAAAACCATGGGGATTGGCAAAAACACGACTTCGAAATCCGTAGAAAGTGGAAACCCAGCAGAGGCCAAGTATGAGGATGAAGCCAAGCACAATGCTTTCTTTACCTTGCCAGTAAGTTAATGTTTACAAATGTTAATTTGCTTTTTAGTAGTGTCGTGAGGCCGGTGCATTTCATCTGTAGCAGACTTCCTTAGCTCTTGGGTTAAGCCCTAATTCTCCAAGAAGTGAGTCATGGAAACACATTTTTACACGGCAGGCTTTTGAATTCAGCATGGATAAGTAGTGTCTTGTGATGTGCTTCTCACTGATGTCACAATCCCTTTCTGACAGGTGCTTCCTCTGCAAGCTTTTGATTGCTGTGTTCTGAAGGAGGAACAGTGTTATAAAAGCTGTCTGGGTAAATCAGATCTCTTGAAGGCTAGAGCCGAGTGTATTTTTGAGCAAGAGGAGTTAAAAGGAGCAGCCATTCCAATCTTATAAAATGAATTTGACAACTGCTTATGAATGGCTTATATTGTTCAGAAAACTGATGCAATAGGGTTGTCTAATTGGATTGCTCAAGTGACCACAATCTCTCTGAACGCATTAAGTGAGATTAAGAAGATTGTCTTCGGCTGTCCCTAAGGATGTGACAGGGCTGCTTTGAAGGGCTGCAATTCATTGAGGGTCATTTGAGTCCTGGTTGCTGCACCACACGGCATCCTAGAGACGAAAAGGATGCGGAAATGCCCTACTCAGATCCCTACTTGGGGAATGGAGCAGCTAAAAATGGCAAGGACATAAATGTGTAAATTTATGCATCGTGTTTAAGAATTAAAAATAAAGCACTTGCATAATATAAAAACTAAGGTAATGCAATAAAAAATACTATACTTGGGGTGAAAGGTTCATGGTAAACAAAAAGAATCCAAACTAAAAGTATAGATACATATCTGCATATTTAATACTTTATATATAATTTAAAAACTACACATTATATTGGAATTATTCATTTATTTGTCAAATTTAGAATCTAAGATATAATTGTAGTTATATACTTCTATATAGCAATTGTTTCTCTAAAATATTTTTTACAATAACAAACATCTTGATTTTAAGAATCCCTATTCAATTAACTTTGGATGCAACAGACAAAATCTGATTTAATTCTTCACTCCAAATAACAGAAAAGTTCAGATAGTTTGCCTGTAATTTTGGGAAATTTGCGTTATCGGATTTTTATTTTTGACTGACACTTCTCATCCCCCAACTAGTCAGCTAAGCCAAACATTTTTCTGTACTTTACGTTGTTCTGTGTTTTGGTTTAAAAATACAATATTCCATTATACAAAATTGTATTATATACTCTGAAATTATTTTAGAGTATTACTATTAATTATTATAATTATTATTTTTTAGGTTGTAATAAGTGGAGGAGCAACCTCAAGTGGCGATCAAGATACAGAAGACACAGAACTTATGGCAATCTATACTACAGAAAATGGAATTGCAGAAAAGGTACCTTAAAAAGTAGATTAACGATTAACCCTACACCATCTTGATACAAACGTACCCTCATAATTCACTTTCGCAGTTTGCCCAAATTTGGTTGCTAACAATGCCCTATGGAGTTCTTCAGCAGTTCAAACTGATTTCTGTCGAACGAAATCATTAAAGGAGGGCCAGAATTAGTACTCTAAGGCTATCTGGCCATAATAAGGCAGGGCTTGAAGACTTGAGAAGCTGATTGTTGAATGCAGTAAAGTTGGGAGATAAAAAAAGACGAATCTTTTTTTAATCTCCCAATCTTTTCCCAACCAGGGCAAGTTTTTTAAAAAAAAACATTTCTATAAGATTGCAGGCTCCGATAAACTACAGAAGAACGTGAATCAGAACCTTTTGGCTGATAACAATGAAAAACAAAGCTGACTTATTCACCCTTGTTTATTGTAAAATGTACCTCTGTCATATCATTGGTTCTGTGGGAAAATATCCAGCAATAGCGCCGCCTTATCATATGAAGACTATCCAGTAACTTTTATCAAGTAGACGAAGCTAATGCAATCGAAGGCTGCTTCTGCCCTTGGGCCCCAGCAAGGCATTGATCACAAGATTGTTGTGGTTGCTGCTCTGGCAGATTGGATGCCAGCAGTGTCCTTGGCTGGATTCTTCACATTCTGTAATCTCTATCTTGACGGGGTTATAAAGGCTTCAAAGGTTTTGGTCCCTCCACCTTCTTCAGTTCTGGTATTTGTGGGGACGATTCTTCTGCAAAAGGCTTCAAGGCCACGACTCTTGATGCAGAACCTGTCAACAAAACTTAACCTCTAAATGTACTTTACTGACTGATTTAAAGCCAGTGTTTTTCAATCTTGGCAGCTTGAAGGTGGGTAGATTTCAACTCCCAGAATTCCCCAGCCAGCAACGCTGGTGCGGTCCAGCCTAAATCTTCCGAAAGGATACATCCAATATTGCCATGCTTAGAATGGTGCAAAGTTCGGAATATTTCAGGAAAGTGTAGGAAACAAACAGAAGTTAGAACATTTTATTTCATGGAACTCTTCTGGGAAAGGCATTATATCCCCAAAATCTTTCCCCTGCGTTCCTTCCTCCCCCAATTGCCTCATTTTTTAAAAAAGATAAATATGATTAGGATTTTAAATCCTTTTCACAGTTAACGACTGTATGCTGTCAGGTATACAGTTCCCTGACTTGTATAATTTGACTTATTTAATACCTTATCCCTGCTAAGATGTCAACTAACATGTCAAGAGCCATCGTTATTTGCCTTTCAAGATCAGATTGCTTCCTATGGGGTTGGCATTAGATGTTTTGTGTTAACATAATTCAATTTCAAATGGATTGCACAGCTCCAGTGTGCAAAGTTGTAAATGAAAATTTTCAAGTTGTAAGATCTAGGAAACAGCCTAATGCTGAAATTAGAAGGTGGGGGTTTTTTTACATTTAAAATAATGAGATTTTTGGATTTATTTTTGAATTAGGACAAACTATGTTTAGTTCTTTACCTCTGTCCATTTTTCAAATTCTGCTTTTGTGTTTTTGATGCTAAGCCAGGTAGAATAACTTTCCACACATGACCAGCTGTCTGTCTTCAGCCATAGTCCTGATCATCTTAGCTTTGAGAGCAGGGAGGGTGCTAAACAGAACTTCTCAAAGTAGTGATTGAATTCATGCATTGCCATAAGGCAGAATAGGCTGACCACCATTTATTTTTTGAAGGATTTTTTAATTGAAAATTTTACAAAAGTGCAAAAGAAGCAAAGAAAGAAAGAAAAAAAGTACAGAAGAATAAAAACAACTGGGGAGGCCATCTAATCCAACTCTGCTTGTTGCAGGAACCTCTAAAGCGTTTCAGCAGATGGCTTTTCAGTGAAAAGGAACGTACCATTTCATGAGGCAGCCTGTTCCACTCTTTGAGAGTCCTGACCATCAGGAAATGTGTCCAAATAACTAATCCGAACCTGCTTCGCTGTAGTTTGAAACCAATTGTCTATGTTCGTTCAACTCATTAAGCCCTAAATCATGATTTTCAAAGTGCAGCATCTCTGTCCAGGTATACAGAGTCAAACCCAAAGAGACAGCTATTTCCTGGGATTAAGTTCCTCCCAGGTAAAGCTGCACCTGGCAGCATAGGTTTCCTATAAGCTCCGTTGTGCACATTCTCCTAACTCTTTTGAAAACTCGGTCTTCAGAGGAGGTGAGAGACCGGAGAGTTTGAGTTTAGCTCTTTCTTGTAGGAATCCACTGACATCCGTTGTTTCCTGGGGGGACCCAGGGATACCATGCCGCTGCTGTGGAAGGGACTGGGTTCTGTGGCTACAGCTACAGTGACAGCTTCAGAACATGCTCCTCTCTTGTGAAATAAAAATTACCCCTTTGCTAGATTTTCTGTTAATCCCCCTGATAATGAACATGGCATAGACAGAGGAGGAAATAGGAGGAGGAAGCTGCGGGTGCTTAAATCACACCGGACATGTGGTTTCAGAGCTTAAGAAGTCAAGTCATGCTTGAGAACAAGATACTCTGCAATCAAGTATGGATTAAGTCAGCACTTTGGTTATATAAACCTAAGTTTCAGCAAAATCTGAAACTGCTAAATTAAATAAACCTCGCCCCAAGGGCTACTGCCAGTAAAAGTGTTAAGTGGTGTTCGTGTTTTCATAGCCCTCAAATATCAAAAAATTAAAACCATTTATATGAAAATGACACCAAAGCCTATATAAAGCTACGGCCTTTTGAGATTTGCAATGAATATTTATTTTGGTCTTTAAACCTAAACATGCAACACAAAGCTTACACTTTTTCACTGTGAGCTTCACACTCTTTTCTTTGCTCTTCTTTTTCTATCCATCTTCTTTCCCCTTCAGAAACGTACTGTCTTAGATAAGTAATTAATTGCTTGCATTAGATATTAATCACTTCATTATGAAAGAGTGAGCTACTCTCTACTTTTGGACAGAGAACTGTGTGTCTTCCTTGCTGACCTTTCACATTCACTGCTTAATTACCTTCAACATTGTTCTTCATATGTTTAAGTTGACCTCATGTAGCTTTTGGAAACTCCTCCTTTCAATCTAAAGCCTTAGTAAACCTTGAACTTGAAAAATCCCAGTAACTAATTGCAGAAAAACAACGCCTTTAGGTCTTTCACAGAAGTGAAAGACAGGCTGCAATCGAGTCAGATCATTTCGGTCCGTATCGGCCATGCCATCTTTAACTTTCCAGCGCTGGTTCACTTAACAACTGCAGCTGGAACTAATGTCTTAAGTCGGGTGATGTTGCACTTAACTAACTCAGTGCACAGCGACTGAGTTGCAGCTTCCAATTGTGTGGTTGGTGAGTGAGGATGACCTGAACGTGTAAAGCAGATGTCTCTCACACAAATCTAATCTTTACCTTTGGGCTTTGTTATATTTGATTGCTGTGCAGTTTTTGCCATAATTCTTTCGACTGTTTATGAGGCCTTTTCCAACTAAGAACCTCAAAAAAGATTCTAAAACTCAGATTTGCCATATAAGTGTTTACCAGATTTACACCTCATTGTCTTCCCTAAACTCTGAATCTGTTCCAAGCATGATGGGATTGACATGAGGCACATAACATTTTTCTTAACATCAGCAGAATTACAGGTTGTAAATTATGGGAAGTATTTGTGTCCCATTTAGAGCCCCTTAAGAAGGATTCAGACAGATTGGAGCAGACTCGGAGAAGGTTCAGGGGATTGGAAACTCCAGTCCTATGCAGAGAGCTTAAGGAAAGTGATTATGTCTGGCCCTGAGAAGAGAATAGTTGAGGTGGGGTTGGGCTGTATGATAGCATACTTCAGATAACAAAAAGAGAGAGAGGGTCAAGGGATCCAAAGTGCAGGACCACAGAACAATAGATTTAAGTTATAGGAAGGTAGACTTTGCCTGAACGTTTGAAAATGCATTTTTTAAAATTAAGAGTTGTTCATCTGAAAAGCCAATCAGCAGTGGTATTCCACTTTATATGTCTATATGTTAACACTGGGGTCTCTATTACAGAAAGTGTCAAGCAGAGGCTGGGTGAACATCTGTTAGGGTGCTTTCGGTTAGATGCCTGCACGGAGATGAGAGTTGAATTAGGGCTAAATGGTCCCTTCCATGCCTAGGGTTATATTTCTAGCAAAGCTGCATACATTGCAATAAATGAAAGCTCATTAGAAAACAGTAAAGTGCTCTCATAAATCAGGGAGTCTGGCTCTCTTATGCAACTGTAATCTTTCTTTTTTTCCCCCCAGAAAATATCCCATAACCTCTAATCTACCATCTACATTTCTTTGTGTAAACAGTTAGGCACCACATTTTTTTTTTGGCACAGGATATATGGTGATTATATCACAGGAACAGAATAATGCTTTGCTTATATGTAGAGGCAGAGGTTGGCCACATTAAAGAGAGAGAGGGCGTTCGTGTAGTTTAGCCGATTGCTAGAAAAGTGAAAGGGGTGTTGTTGTTTTGGGGCTATGTGAACTGATAGTGCTTTGCAGCAGGCCACAGACCTTCTCGGACGTATCCCAGTAACCTATTAATAGACTGCGGTATTAAATGGTGGCTAATTTAATGGTTGACAGAGTTCTCTGGCAGAAACCCTTGACAGCAGCGGAAGCTCAGACGCGCACAGAACGGACATGATCTACACAATTGAGGATGTTCCACCTTGGTATCTCTGCATATTCTTGGGGTTACAGGTACAATTTGTTCCAATACCTTTTTCCATTGAAATACAAGCGAGCAATTAAGTAAGTCAGAATTTAATTTTAAAGTAATTATTTTTAGAATTACTTAGCCAGGGACCTAACGGGAATGACGCTTTCCCAGCACTTGTGTTGGCAGGCTAATTCAGGCAGCAAGAAACTACGGGTAATTTATTCCCGCTTTCCTCCTCCGTTGCTCTGAACAGAAATGGGTCAGGGTCTGTCGGAACAAGGGGATGGCGTTGCTGGCCATAGTATTTTCTTCTTGGACAAATAATTTCTGCATCGCTATATGAAGGCACACCAGGTTATATTTAAAAAAAAAAAAAAACCCCAACATTTCCAAGGGGGCCTGAATTCCAAAACCCTTTAGGAATGTGAACTGTGCCTCCTCCGTTTGTTGTCCTTGGGAACTTCGCCAGGGGACCCAGTTGCTCGGTCTTCACCCTTTTGCAGCCAGGAGGCCTCTCTGCTGACAGGGAGCAGATGCGTCTGAGCGCCCCGAAGACCAACGGGACGGAAGGGGGGGGGGGCTTTCAGCATCCCGTGAGACTCTTCTGCTGCCCGGTTCTTGAATAGAACGAAGGAGTGATGTATGAACGTGTCAAATCCATAGGCCTCTAGCAAATCTTTCCATTTGCAGTGGGCTTGTACCCCTCAGCGTCCCATTGATCTTATACTCTGGAAGTTAGTGGGAGGCTATGCAGTGAGATGCCGGAGCTGGTTTACACCAACCTACATTGGCCAATGTTAAGTTTTCTGTCATTTTGTAAGCCGATTGAGCGCAGAGCTGAGCCAAGACGCCCGGTGCTCTGACCAGCTGTCCAGCGGTTAGTGGCCTGGCTTGGCAGTGGGAATGGAGCCCAGGGAGGGGGTGGTGCTTCTTGGGAAGAGAATTCCAGAGAATAAAATGGGGGCTTTCCATGTCGCGTGCGGTATCCATATGCAGATTGGAAACTGCTTCATACGAAGGCAGCACTTTCCATCCATCCAATCTGAATTGGTTACTTCTGACAAACTGCTGTCCCGTCACACCTGTTGAATAGGTAGGAGATTTTGATTCTTCAGCACAAAGAGTCTGAATCCGCAACTGAGTTGTGGTCTCCTCCCGAACATCTTCTGGACTCTCCCCAATAGAATTTAGTTAGTATTAGGGAACTTGATGGCATAATGCTAGTTTTGTATTTTGGACTGCCGTTTCCTCACCCTTAACTGAGTTCGTCAATGTGAGTTTCTTTATGAAGATAATGGTCATTTTCTAATGGATAAAACTATTCCTACAGAATTATTAATAGTCTTGGTTTAGTCATAATGCTATTGCAAACACTGGGGAAGCAATTTACACGGGTATACACACATGATTAAACAATAACCCTTTGTTCTTTGCAGCATTACCTGACCTGTTTCAGTGGCACTATAGCGGTGCCCTTCTTGCTAGCAGATGCCATGTGTGTTGGATTTGACCAGTGGGCCACCAGCCAGTTGATCGGGACCATATTTTTCTGTGTTGGAATCACAACTTTGTTGCAAACAACATTTGGGTGCAGGTGAGTTACTCTGTGGTGATGGGTTAACCGCAGATAACTTTCCCCATGAACTCCAGGCAGTAATGCTGATGGACAGCATTATGCCTTGATTAAAGTCATAACCCTTCGCCTGGGGAGAACCAGCTTCAGGTCCTCTTTCAATTGTGAGACTCAAAAGAATGGCTTTGGATTAGGCTCCATTCCTAGGGTGGTTGTGGGGGTTGAAATAAGGGAGAGGTCTGTATAAGCTTCCTTTAAACTTCCTTCCTACAGAAAGGACAGATATAAAAATAAAAGAAATAGATAATAACATGCTGGCAAAGATGATAGGAGTTGAAGCTTATGTTGTCTGGCAGATTGGGACTAGCTGTGAAGAATGAATGTTCAAAAAGCTCTTTCAGAACGGTGATGGAATTATTTAGCTTATGTAAAGAAATTTAAAATAAAAGTTGCCTAATTTATATTTCAAAATTTCCACTTGCCAAATAGCATTCATTCAAAGCATAATAAATTAGTAACCATTAAACAGTGCAGGAAACAGGCAGATAGTATGCAAAATTAAAAACATTACTCATATTTGAGTGTGATAATAAAATGAAAAACGTTACTGAAATTATACCAAGGGAGTTGAAGTGGTGCCTAAATTGTCTAATTAGCAGCTGCTCCCCAAGTTCTCAGCCAGATACTTTTTTTATTCCTGGAGCCTGAAATCCTTCCAGCACAGATTAGAAGGACTGAAGACACTTTGATGCTCCAGGCATCAAAGGGATGGCCAAGCATTCCTTCAGCACAGATAATAGGATACATCACTCTCACAGGCACTTACTTCCCTCAAAAACCACCTCATGGCACATAACAAAAAAAGATTGGAAAATTGGGTGCAGTCACACGACAACGCACTTACAGACCGTCATGGCTTACAAGCAAAGTTACTGGCTCAATTATGGTTGTAAGTCAAGGACTGCCTGTATATTATCTGAGGCTGGCAATGTGCTACGGGGTGAAAAGTAATAACATTTCATTGGCATCAAACACTGTGCACCGATTCTCTAGAAGCTGCTTCCTGCAGTGGTTAGAAGGAGCAGCCATGTACCAGTTAAACACACTTGGTATAATTTATGTCTCACTTTGGCTAATGGTAGGGCTGACCTTGTCAGGACTGAACATTTCATCTTCTGAAAGCCAACGCAATCCTGGGTTGCACTAACAGAGGGACAGCATCAAGGTCGCGCGAAGTATTAGTACCGCTTTATAAAATCTTAGTAAGACCAGACTTGGAATACTGTATCCAGTTTTGGTCATCGCAATATAAAAAAAAATGTTGAGACTCTGGAACGAGTGAAGAGAAGAGCAAGAAGAATGATTAGGGGGCTGGAGGCTACAACATATGAATAACGGCTGCAGGAATTGGGGTTGGCTAGTCTGGAGAGAAGAAGGACCAGGGGTGAATGATAGCAGTCTTCCAGTATTTCAGGGGCTGCCACGAAGAAGAGGAGCTCAACTTATTTTCCAAAGTCCCAGAAGAAAAGACAAGAAACAGTGGATGGAAACTAATTAAGGAGAGAAGCAATCTGGAATTAAGGAGAGATTTCATGACAGTGAGAAGAATTAAGCATTGGAATGGGTTGCCTTCAGACGTTGTGGGGGCTCCATCACTGGAGGCTTTCAAGAAGAGACTGGACACGTACTTGTGTGGAATGGTGTAGGATTTCCTGCTTGAGCAGGGGGTTGGACTAGAAGACCTCCAGGGTCCTTTCCAACTACTTTCCAGTTATTCTGTATGAAAAATGTGCCGTGCCAACCAAGCTCTGCCAGCACTTTTGCAGCCCATAGGCAGCCTCCAAAGAATAGCGTCAATTGATCCCCCCTTTCCTACCTAACCAACATTTCTCTGCCTGGTTGCTGGAGTTGATTTGTGCTCGACATTGGGAACAGGCAGAGCTACCAATAGTGTGTAAATGTTCTTTTAGTGGGAGACTTACGGTTTTGCTTCTTTTTAAAACATATATTTAACTTTTCCCATTTCTCTTATCGTGTAGGGTATTAGAAATTAACTATAAAGCAAAATAGGTTTTTGATTTTCTTTAGTGTTAAGAGCATAGAATTTTCCAGTCAGTTATAGTCTTCTGTTACTGTAGAAAAAAAAAAGTACACTTTTCACCTTTGCACAAGGGCCAGAGTATGTTGAGTACATCTATATTATCATCTATATTATCTTTGTTCTAGGCAGGATATTAAAAAATAACATGGAAAAATAACAAAAGAATTAACACTCATCTTTTGCTTTAGATCTAGCCCGTCCAAATAAGATTTCATTTCGAAGCCTTTCTTTCAAAAAATATTGAGCATATTTACTTACGAAAGAGAATATCGGGTGGGGAATTGGTAACTCAGTAGGATAAAAAAGGCAGGCCGGTTTAAATAAACGTGTGAAGATTATTGAAGGATACCAACCCAAAGAAAACCTCCAGGATTCGGTCAGCGTCTTTCTAAGTTTCCTGAATTAGAACAGGCAGTCTGAAAAAGAGGATCTTATGAAAGGAACGAGTTGAGTATTGTTGCTTGCCCATAAGGTTTCTGACTTGGTCCTTTTGATCAGCCGATGCGATGGTACAAAAAACAGAAAGCCAATAAAGGTTGTTACGAATTGACCCAATGAGGACCCCGATTGTCGGGGGGCAATGATGCTGACTCTGTAAACCGCTTAGAGAGGGCTGTAAAACACCGTGCAGCAGTATATAAATCTCAGTGCTATATGGAAATTCTTCATGCAAATGGATGCCAGAAAAGAAAACCTCCTTTTTGCTTTTCAGCCCCTAAATCATTACCACTTAAGCGTAGTTACAGATAACTCGAAGTCTCCTCATAAGGACAGGTGTGCCAAGGGTCACCCAAGCCCTCTAGTGCATCGTGCTGTTCCTAAAAAGGGCCAAGCAGCTTCTGCTGAGCATCTACCTCTCTGCTGCTTATTCCCAGAAACGTACACAAGAGGACACCTGTTGTAAATAGAAGCAGAAGTCGGATGCCTTCTCTTGGAATTATTTTGTTAAGCAGATTCTGCCCGGTTTGCCACCAAATACATTATTCTGGAATCGTTTTGGGAATCATCCTTTAAGGAAGAACAGTCTGGTTTTGCAAATCCTTTGCAAATATTTTCAAAATATTGACAGCATGCTGTCTGAGGAAGTCTCGGGGTTGAATCCACACATCCTAAAAGTTGCCAAGTTTGAACCGGGCTGAAATCAACCATTTTAGGGAGTGATCTTGCAAGAAGGGGAAATCTGCTTGTAAAAAGTGGAGCTTTTCTTTCTTGGTAGATGTGCTTGGAATGATCCGATGATTATGCAGCGGTTATTTAGTTATTTGATCATGCCGGAGGCACTCCTCCTTTTAAAACTTTTTTTTTAACCTATTGACGAGCATTTGCAAAGCACTTTAATGCGAAAGGCAAACATGTACGTCTCTCACCCATCTTGTTAAGTGAGATGATTTTGCCGCTCCAAAAAACAGTTGTAATTATGAAGGAAGATCAGCTGTGTCCAAAATAATCAAATAATCAAATAGTAAAGTCAACAACATACATTCGAGCTACAAAACTGAGGAACGTGTGTCGGTTGTAGCCTCATTTTCACTGCAGCCGGACAAAATTTGGCTACAGTTGTTGATGCTAGACAGAATTAGGCTGCCCGACATGCTTATATATCCTTGGCATTCCAGTGCCGAGGATCTTAAGCGGTAACCTTGTGGGAGCTGTCAGTTTCCCCCCCCCCCCAAAGGGAATGAATCGTGCCTTTTGATTTCTGCTGATGGTACAGTTTATTGGCTAATAAACCATGACTCTAATCTGCCATAGTAAAACAAATGGACTCATGAAGAAAGCGAAGCAGTGGAGTAAAGGATTCTACCTTGTGTACCGTTGGGACAGTTTCCGGGCATTCTTGGGGAAGGGAGGATCCCCGCAGGAGGGGGTCTTGTCATTTTAAGACACGGAATATCAGAAAAGCCAGACGGGTGAAGGGAGATGTGTGGCCAGCATCGCTTTTCATTTACACTCTCTGCCTTGCCACAGTTAGCCAGACAGCCTTACCATCTGGAAGGATGCAGTAATCCCAGAACTGTCCAGGACTAAGGTATTTAGGATTCCCTAGATTAAAACTAAGAAATAGCTTTTGCCCCTGGGGTGATTTATAGGAAATGTCCCATTCACCTTTATGGTTTAAATCAGGGCTCTGCAAACTGGGCAGCGTTAAGACTTGTGGACTACAACTCCCAGAAGTGTTTGACTCCCAATGCTGGCTGGGAAATCCTGGGAGTTGAAGTCCGCAAGTCTAAAGGCTGCCCAGTTTGGACAGCCCTGGTTTAGATAAGAGAGGGAAGTTTCTAGAATATTTCTGTTTCATTGATGGAGATTGCTGTCCTAAAGGGTCTTTATGACTTTTCAGAAACCATCAAATGAATCCACACGTTGCTTGATGTCAACTGTGTTCCTTGCTCTCTTTGCTGGTTTTTGTGATTTGATCAGTTATAGAGTAACACTTTAATTTTTAGCCGCTTATGTTGCTTGGTATTCGTGTTTATGGGCACGACAATAACTTTAGATAGATTAGATTTGGGAAGATAACTAGTAACGATAACACTGAACAGGTGACTCTTCGTGCTGCTGTGGCAGTGTTGTAACCTGTGGGTTTTTGCCTCTTTCAGGTTACCCTTGTTTCAGGCCAGTGCTTTCGCATTCTTGGCTCCTGCCAGAGCCATCCTTTCTCTGGACAAATGGAAGTGTAATAGCACAGGTGAGCAACCATCCTTTCCCTCCCTCCGGGCCTTCGGTCGTTCAGAGCAAGAGCCGAAAGGGAGGGAAACTCCCTTTCCCCCCCCTTTTTTTTTAAAAAGGCTGACTCTGATTTGTAACAGTGACGAGGGGGTCTTTACAGAACCTCCGGGATGGTTTAATTCGGTAGCCGGTCTAGAACAGGGGTCTCCAACCATGACAACTTTAAGCCTGGCGGACTTCAACTCCCAGAATTCCCCAGCCAGCAATGGCTGGAGATTTCTGGTCTAGAAGATCCCTGAAGGAAAGACAGAACAAAAATTTTGATGCAAATTTCAGGGCAGTTCTCCTGTTTTCACCCTCCTGCAGGCTCGAGGAAAGCCTCCGGAGCCCAGGAAAGGCAGAAAATGGGCCACCCGGAAGTTGGGAAATGGGTCCATTTCCGGCCTCCGGAGAGCCTCTGGAACCCAGGGAGGCCATTTTCGCCCTCCTGGAGGCTTGAGAAAAGCCTCTGGAGCCCAGGGAGGGTGAAAAACAGGTGGTGCAGGAGGCCGACTAGGCCACGCCCACCATGGCCACGCCCACCCAGCAACCGGGCAGAGGACCAGTTGCTAAATTTTTTGAAGCCCAACCCTGAGGAAATCTAATTTGCATTCCATAAAATAGTATATATACACTCCACACTTTATAAACTAGGCGAAGAAAAGAAAAGAAAAATGTTAATTATTGCTTCACCTACTTGGTGAGCTGTCAGTCAATTGCATCAAGCTTTATGAACAATGATTAGTGAAGCAAGTTTTATAAACAATTATTTAAGACGGTTTGCTTTTAATCATAATTAGAAGTCGCTTGTCTAGTTTAACTATCATAGGCAAGTTTCAGTCTAACTCTTGACAGACCTGCCCGAAGGAAGGGTCCTGCAGATCAGCTGAATCAATAGTCCCCCTGTCTATGTGGGACTGGCACCCAGGATCCAGCATGGAAAAGGCTGCATTAAACGGGGCTTCATTATATGCAAATGTAGCCAGAAAACAGAATTCGTTCCCAGGATTGAAAGTAGACTGCATGTTTTGCTTCCAATCTTGTTTACATGGAATGTTGCAACTTTAGTTTTCTATTAATTATTGCCAGATAAGTCTTGTACACGTTTAGGTAATTGGAATTGGGTGGGTGGTTTTAATGATACAAGGGCAGTTTAACTGGACTCTTTCCCCAACCTAAGTGCAGAATACGTAAGAAAAAGCACTTCAGAGGACGACAAGCACTTATAAAACAGCAATAAGGTATCCCACAAGTAATTGGCATGCATGAAGAAAAAGTAATCTGTTAATTAGATATCAGATTGATCAACCCCAGTGACTCAAAGCGTCATGCCGGAGGGTACTTTGCTTTGAAGTACAGCATCTTTGGAATCAAATTAATTTTCTGGTTCTCAGAAATATCAAAGAAGATTGTGTGAAAAAATGAGCCACGGTGACATCATTAATGTTTTCCTTTTATCCTCCAAGTAATTGGTTTCTGAAAACTCTGTCATTGTAGTCCATTTGAATCATATAATCATAGAGCTGGAAGGGCCCTTGGAGGTCCTCTAGCCCAAGTTCTTTTCTAGTCCTCTGACAGTTCTCCCGTGCTCCAGAACTTCAGTGGTTCTGAGATCACATCTGCCAGCTCCTTTAGTGCTCTGGGATGTAAACCATCTGGTCCTAACAATTTGAACTTGTCCAAAGTGGATAGGATCCTTTTACCAATTTCTTACCTCCCTATTCTGTCTCCTACATTCAATTCTAGTTTTTGTTTTCCAAAGATGAAACACGTTCAATAAAAGCAACGGAACAGGAATTTGATTTTTTTTTCAAACTAGACATTTCCCAGAGAAATCTCAGTTTGCACTAGAATATCATGAGTGGTTTGAAATATTAAATAAGAGGGAAATGTGTTACTAATTTCCACAGCTGAGTTATCTTGTTCGGTTGGCAATAGGCAAGAGCATGTATAGGCATAATCATACTTTACTTGAGATAGGCCCTAGTATTTTGGCAGTGCCCCAAACTCTTTTCCAAAGGAGGAGCTGTGAACATGCACCAGTTAAGGCCAAAAATTAGGGGCATGTTTTCACATATTGTGTTTAGCCGTAATGTCCATTTAGTTTTGGCACTTGGTGTATTTGCAATCCCAACTATTAGTACATGACAGATAAATAATAAATGTGACCAGTTGCAGCTTCTTTAAAAATAGTGCTTAGTATGATGAATAGCTCAAGTGCCTAAAAGGTCCGTTTCTTATAACTGCATCGCTAAAGTTTTCTGGATTCACAAACAGCTTTTCTCCCCACCCTGCAGAAATTCAGGGTATGGTAGAAAGTCAAATAATGTGACTACAGTTTTTAATAAATCAGGATGATGACGTTGCCCTTTGCCTTCAGAAAAAGCTAGAAACTTTGTGGGAGCCAGTTTGGTAAGCAGAGAACATTTTGTTTATAAAGAGACCTCTTGTTCTGTCTTAGAAGCCATCCTCTTTAAACAGGAGGCGTCAGACAGGAGCTGTTATTACAGTCTAGCCAGCCAAATTAAGAAGCGACATTTTTGTGACATAACACGCCCGAATCACATCTGTGCTATGAAATTATCCCACGGATCATCCAACTGAATCTCTCTGCCTCTTGATGCCCACAGGGGGTTGCTCATCCTGGGAATACAACCAGTTGTTGTAGCGGCACAATGTATGGATGCTGTAAATCCTGCCGCCTTGGACCATTTTTATTTACTGCGAGTGAGAAGAAGGCAGCCAAACAGACAAACTCAATTGGGGGAAGGAAAAATTAGGCTAGGGAAGGAATCAGGTACTTTGAGTTGGCTAAGCATAAACTCACAATTTTATCCTTGATCTTTCTTTCTAACTCATGGAATTCAAGGTCTCCTCTGGCTAAACAGATAGACTTCTCAAACTCATTTGTTGGGAGCCTTTCTATGAAAGCTTGGGTAGGCAGAGGGGTGGTCGTCATTTTGGATTTAATCCTCCTTTGTCCCGTTCCCCCCCCCCCCGCGCAAAATCCCC
>JANHFL010009055.1:51395-66985 GCA_032468155.1 Oxyrhabdium leporinum | reverse complement strand
TATTAGAATTTGGTCAACTAACCTTTCAGTCAAAATCTTTCAGGAGAGAGGGGATTAAAAAGATCGAGCAAGACCAAGGAAGAAGGGATGTTCTACAGTTCCCCAAAATAATAAGGGCAATTCACAATCTTACATAAGACAATTCATAAAATATTCTACCGGGCACAATGTGGTTTGCTAGCAGTTAGTTTGGGTATATTTTACATACTCTCCATCAGTATGTGGTACAGCTTCAATTGCCACCGTCTCACAAAGGCATAATTTCAATTCCATAGGGTTTTTCGGTGGCTGTGGGGAGGCAGTTAAGCTGATCAGCAGAATGGATTTTTCTTATATAAAAATGTACTATGTATATATGATCTGGGGAAGTAGGGGATCAAGTAGGAGAAGAAGCTAAGTTTATATATATATATATATTGAAGTTGTTTATTGTGCCATAACGAGAGGTGTTTCTTTTTAACCTTCCAAGCTGTAATGGCTACGAACGGAACGTCGGAGCTGCTGCACACCGAACATATCTGGTACCCCAGAATACGAGAGGTAAACTTGCATAATCCGTTCAGCCCTGGGCCGTCTGTCAGGCACTTCTCCAGATGGCTGACTCTCTCTCTCTCCGACTTCCCACAATCCCTTCGTCTACGGAGTTTAACCTTGCCTGTCCTTGTCTTTCTGATCACAAAGTTCCCAACTGCATGAGATTCAGTCCATGGTTGCTAAGGATGTGCTGTCATGCTAAGGAGTGATTATTATTTTCTGTTTCATGGCATGCGAGTGCTTCTCATCAGTAATAATAACGAAATAACTGTTAAGAGGCTGCTGGGTGTCCCTTATGTAGCTGTGCAGTCGGAGTCTTATTGTAGGGAGAGTCATCTACGCTGCCTTACTGTGTTTTTGCTCCAGAAAGCCACAAAGCACCACTTTGCTTTCTACAGATTATTTGTTGGTCCTGCTGCTGTACTTCTCTTTCCCACCTGAACTCCCAATCTTTTAGGCGTTCTTGGTCCTTAAGAATCTAGAACAGTTAACGATAATAAAATATAGATCCGGTGCACACCTGTGAGCTGGAACTTTCCCCCCATCCCATTGCTTTGGGTTGCCAATCGTTCCTCAATTTTAAACACCCCCCCTCTCTCTTCCCCATCTTCAAACCGTAGCTCCATGCTGTCCAGAGGCCTGCAGCCAAGGGGGGGGGGGAGCTGGCCGTCTCCTGAGACCACCGCGCTGCTCTTTGCCAGCTTCTAAAGAGCACGTGTGACCAAATGCATCATACGCTCTGCCCCCCAGGAGCTAAGAGCATCGCCTCCGCGGCATCGCCAGCCCTTGCCGGTTCGATCTGAGCACTTGCAAGGTTAGCTTGGAACCCAGGTCTTCCTGTATGACCGTGTGATGTGGCTACTGACACAGCTGCCAGACTGGCCTAATGACCCCCTTGCGTGTGACAACCTACGCTTTGTGCTTAAGCAGTAAGAAGCAGACGAGGCCCTCTGGTGGCAGCAGAGCCTGCCCCTCTGGACTTCAGATGTTCTTTAGCCTGGAAAGCTTGCTGCTTAAGCACTCCGTCGCATAACACCTGCCGTTGCCCAGTTCTGCCTAGGCTTTCTTTTGACTTGCAGTTCCTGGCCCCTTCCAAAAGTCTCTGCAGAAATATAAAACCTTCCCTGCTACAAAGACAAACAAACGGAAAGAAGGGGAGGAATCTAATGAAGGCTTCTCTCTTTTCTCTGTGTTCAGATCCAAGGTGCTATTATCATGTCTTCTTTGATAGAAGTGGTGATTGGGTTCCTGGGCCTGCCTGGAGCGCTCTTGCAATACATTGGACCTCTAACTATTACCCCCACCGTAGCTCTCATTGGGCTCTCGGGGTTCCAGGCTGCAGGCGAGAGAGCAGGCAAACACTGGGGCATAGCCATGCTGTAAGTATTCCTGGCCAGCGGCTGTCAGTATCGTACAGGTGTCCCTGCCAATCTTCCCTGAGCCTTTCCCCAGACCAGGTAAGCGGTCAGGGCTCAGGACCCCGGATTGCGGCTCCGGTTGGAGCGTGAAGTTTAGAAGAGTTGCTTTAATGTCAGGGTGCCAAAGAAATCTCCGAGGCAGGCGATTCCCTCCAAGAACAGGTTTATTGGATATGTCCAGTATGGTGAAAACCGACTCTGAATGTTCCTGCGGTTTTCACCTAATTAAAAGTGAAAGTTTGTCACTTTCTCAAAACAATGAGTCAGGCGGTCCAATTGGGATACTGTCCAGTTGCTAGGCGACTCCAGACCCCTCCTTCCGAGCACCTGCAGGAGCGTCCTTGGTTCCCAAGAGAAAGTATTTTGTTTTGACCACCGCCCCAACTATCTATTCCCCCCTGCCCGTCCCTCGGCGTCTCAGCACTGAAGTCTCCAGGTGGCCTCAGCCGGGCCAGCTTCAGGGTTGACAGGCACTTGCTAACTTGAGCAGGAGAATGTCATAATCAATCAATATGCCATTCTCAATTTTTACCCGCTTAGGCCAGTCTCCAAAAATGGTGTATTTTGTAAATAGGTCATCCTTGGTTTGACGCCAATATTTTTAAATTGCTTTTTTTTTTTGGGGGGGGGGGGGGAGGAAATTACACAACGGTAACAGAGGAGATAATGATAAGGTCACCTTTAATGATATTTGTGCTCACCTCTTGATGGCATACAAATGGCATTCCAAGCCTCCCTTGGTGTGCAGTAGGGCCGGCGCTGCTTCAGCAATGCACACTTTGTGCAGCTCCTCCTGATAATTGGATGGATATACGTTGCTCGTGCGTGAGAATGCGAGATAACAAAACCTAACCGGGTGATTGTCTGTGTGGCTCCAGTCCCTCTTGCATCAGAGGGAAACGCTTCGATGTAGAACAATAGAGCGCTAAGGGAGCGTGGCCTTCTCTAGCCCAGCCCCCTGCTCCGGCCGGAGACCCCGTGCCCTACCGGACAACGCTTGCCCTTTCTCTTCTGGAAAGCGCCAGCGATGGAGCCTCAGCCACCTCTGGAGGCAAGCCTTGTTTGCTTGTGGCCGGTAGGTTTCCGGCAGCCGCCTTTGCCACCGTCATGGAACCCCGGGGCTCCCCTGTCACTCGGTTCACCTGAATGATTCCTTCAGCTCAGTGCACATTATGAAGTCCTTTCAAGAAAGAAATCACAAAATCAAGCTGGAGTTGGGAAAGGCAAAGGCGGGTGGTGCAAAAGCACTCGGACGAATCAAAATCAGTAGTTGATTAACATTTGCAATTAAAACGCATCGCAGTAAACGATGGCGTATTCATGATGAAATACTTCTTCTCTGTGCTGACTACAGGGGTCATGCGGACCGCCAATATATTTAATTTACTTGATTTATTGAACTTTTTCAAGAGTCGAAGCAAGTAACAAAAACAGATTAAAACACATTATAAACGCAGCAGATGAAATAGGGACCCAGCCCTCCTATCCTTTGCCCCAAACCTTTAATTAATTTGGGGGGGGGGGGAGGACACGTCCTTTGCCGTCTTACTGTGGTAGAGAGGAATTTATTTCACTGATATTTTTTTTTAATCTGTTAAATCTGTGGAAATGCTGATGGAGTAATAGTGATTCTTTTTCATCTTTTCAGGACTATTTTCTTAGTGCTGTTGTTTTCTCAGTATGCCCGAAATGTCAAATTCCCATTACCCATTTACAAATCCAAAAAAGGATGGACTGCCTATCGCTTGCAGCTTTTTAAAATGTTTCCTGTAAGTAATTTTTCTGCTGATTATTATCGGTATAGAAGCTGTTTGTGTGCGTGCTGTTTTCAAATGTAGAAGAGGCTGTAATTTTTTATCACAACTATCTGAGTCATTCCTAAGGGAAGCTTTGAAAAAGAACCCAACCGGTTTAGTCTTCCCTAAAAGATTGCCATGGTAAGCCTCCTAGTGACTGTGAAAAAATAAATATTGGTAAACTAGCAATACTCTGCTTCCAATGGCAGAACATTTCTAAGCGGTTTACAATAAAAATAGCAATGATGTAGAATAAAAATACTTTTCAACAACAAATTTAAGTGCATAACAAATCGCCAATTAAAATGTATTCATTAAAATGGTGAGTGGGAAAGGAAAGGCGCGCGCGTGCACACACACACAGACACATCACACAATCTTTGAACATTTAGTGCAGGAAGGCTGGGATGAAGAGAGGAGTTTTCAGCAGTGTGTCAAATAAGTTATAGCAGGTATCTCTCAAATTTCAATTGAAAAGCATACCCAGAGTGCAATGCTACTTCAGAGAAGGCATCAGCTGGCATTCAGGATTCTTGGTATCTTTCACAGAGCAGTGGTCTCTCAGGCCTGAAATAGCCTCATTACAGACCTGGACAATCCTGCCATATTCCGAGACATCTGCTTGCCTTCAAGCTAAGCCATAAGTTTACTGTAAGACCTAACAATAACGATTTGTTACTGTTCTCTTGAACTCTCTGCAAATCCAATATACCCCTGCTTATTAGATGCTGAAAACTGATGGGATATCTGTAATCTGGAAACAGCATGAGTTTTTCCTTGGCAAGAGTGACAGATAATGTTAAATTCAGTGGCTCTCCGATGTGTGGTCCCACTGTTATCTCTTTCTTTGAAATCTTTGATAAGGATTCCGTGTATCTGTTGATGAGGCTCTAGCATGATTATTTTTTAAAATCACTTCTCATTTGCAGTCAGTGATCAACTGACTTTTTTTTCTGATCAGGGTGCACCGTGTGTAATATGAGTAGTACTTACTTGGAAATTTTCCCAGTTTGGGAAATTGTATGGGGAGACCCCATTTAAAGTGGAACATTTAACAAAATGAGGAAAGTTTTTCTTTTAATCTGAAAATAATTGTGCTGTGTTAAACACAAAAATCTTCGCGCCCCCCCCCAAAACGTGTCCTCATTTTTATTTTGTTTATTTGTGTCCCGCCTCTATTACTTTTACGAGTAACTCGAGGCAGCGAACGTATTCAGCATCCTCCTCCTCTGTTCCCCCCAACAGCAACCCCGTGAGGTGTGGGGCAGAGAGAGAGGGTCTGGCAGGAGGTCATCCAGCTGGCTTCCATGCACAAGGCGGGACTAGGACTCCCGTCCCCGGCTTTCTAGCCTGATGTCTTGCTCTCTTGGCTTGCTCCGCTTTGTTTTAAGTGCCTCCCTCTCCCCCTCACAGATCATTTTAGCGATCCTGGTTTCCTGGCTGCTATGTTTCATCTTTACTGTGACGGACGTCTTTCCGCCCGATAACGCTAAGTATGGATTCTACGCTCGCACCGACGCCAGGCAAGGGGTCCTCCTGGTAGCCCCCTGGTTCAAGATCCCATATCCCTGTAAGTGAATCAAGCAAAACGTTCAGCAGGAGGAATCGCCCTGAATAGTTTGCATTTTTGGTACAGTCACTGTCGTCTCTCTGCCTGTGAATCTGAAGATGTCAGTTTGGATGGACCGACTCTGGTCGGGTAGTAAATTTAATTTGGTTTTTCAAGTATTAGTGTAAGTGTACACTCTGAGACTTTCGAAAAAAAACTGCTCTGACATACCCCGTTCCATTCATGAGGGAAGGAGAACATATTCAAATATTTTTGAATATGTATTTGTTTTCTTTTCATCCACGCTTTTCTCTGCCTGGACAGCCACTCGGAACTCCCTGTCCGAGCGAAGATTTGACTCCCGGTCTCCTTGACACTTCAGCATTTTAACCCTTCTTTGTATTCCTGTATTCCTGATTGGTGCCCATATATGAGAAACACGCACACGCTTGTTCATAGAAAGTCTTTCTAATCAGAAAGCACCAATTTATGGTGGAGATTAACTATCTAGGAGGAATCATTCCTGTAGCAAAGGACACTTTGGCTGCCCAGTATTCTGAATAACTGTCTCTGCCTTGCCTCTAGAGCACAAAAATTTCCTATCCCGTCAGGCAGAGAAGTATTTTACAGGTTGAAAGTGCTTTGCTTTTAAAAGAAGGAGGAGGAAGTCTGTATGTCATGATGACGAATTCCCAGGCTAAATAGGTCGTGCTTTGTTTGTCTGCAATCCTGATGATTCACCAGCATGCCTTCTTCAGAAGCAACTCTCTGGGCTCTGCAGCCGACAGGCAACCGAGCAGGAACCGAGAGTGCTCTTGTGGCAGAACTTCTCATTGGACCATGCCGGGGGAATTCCGAAAAGCCGACTCCTGACTGGCTTTCTGGTTTCTCCAGGTTATTTTGTCATTGGTCTGATTTGAAGAAGTTTGAAAGGAGCTGCATGCGATTGTTCTGCCTCCTGACTGTGGTTCTCCACCCTTCCCCCCCCCAAAGACGGATGAATTAAGGCCCGTGGTCTAAAGATGGAAAACAAGCTTTGAAACCTTCAGACTCGCTTTTCCTAAACTAACAAGAAAAATGCAAGAAATGATTTGATCATCTACAATTTGCAGAAGGCCACTTTCATCCCCAGCTTATCACGTACTTTGTAGTTGTGGACAGGTCTATATTGGGACTATAAAACAGAGTATTGATGCTGAGCTAGAAGAACGCAAAAGATGTTGACTGAGACATCTTGAAACATCAGCAATAGCTGAACACGAGTGGCTATTATATCCCAGGCACAATTTTAAATTTAAAGACCACCCGGCAGTCACGACAAGCCACCAGGCGCAAGTGCATAGAGAAGCTATTGAGATTTAGAAAAGCTCAAGAATTTGACAAGAAGAGAGTCTGCGGATGAACAAAACTTGGTTTCTAGCTTTGCATCACACCGAAATAAATTAATGAACCCCGTGCAGAATCTGAAGCAGAGTTTTACGCAGACACCAATTCTTTTGGAAATTCGTCAAATCAGACCAATTGCAAATTCTCCAGGATGAAGAACCGATTGCAGTCCAGCTTTTCAGTATTTCATTGGCGTCATCTAGTGAAAGATTAGTTCTGTTACAACACAAGAGCGCTATTGCTCAGTTGCCTCAGGTGAGCTACGGAGCGGATCGATTTGCCTCTGAAAATGCCAGCCACGGATGGCGGAAAGAAGCCCCCGGAGGCCCGAGAATTAGACCACGGTTGGTTCGCCTGGAAGCTCGTCATTGGATCGACCCTGCATCAGTAAAATTGAATCTCTTTGCCTTTACAGTTCAGTGGGGATTACCGACCATCTCAGCTGCTGGTGTGATTGGGATGCTCAGTGCTGTGGTGGCTAGTATTATTGAATCCATAGGTGATTATTACGCCTGTGCGAGATTATCTTGTGCGCCTCCACCACCCATCCATGCAATAAACAGGTGAGCCTCCTGGGGTGGGTGTCTGGAATCAGCCTATCCTTTTATTTTTATTTATCTTTTTACACTGTTCTGGAGTCAAAGCAGAATTAAATGTTGATTATTTTTGGGGGGGAAGGTTCCAATATTATTCCAGTGCCGAGATCAAACTCATTTCCTGATTAAAAATAAATTGACATAGAGTAAGCACACGGACCGTTGAAATTGGCAGCATCAGCCAGTGACATGGACATTCAGAAACCACTGCAGGTCTTTTTTTAAATCTTTGTTTTAGAATTATTTCAGGCACCTTTCACCAGAGGCTGCCCTGTCTTCATCTGCAAGTCCTGATGAACTATCAGAGTAGGATTATCTTGCGTGAGGGTACATTGGGCGTCCCCAATTGTTCGTGCCTGAAGTTTGTCTGAGGAAATCCAAGCCTTGCAACGAAGAAGATAGGACAGTCTGCTTTTCTCAGCTGCCATAAATGAAAAGCTGCTCTGTGATCCTGCGCTCTTTGTTATAAATATTTTTAAGTCAATTCCTTTGCCCAGCGCTCTGCAAAGTTAGCTCCCAGACTTCCAGTGAGGCAAATATATTTTGATTCGGGCTGTTGCTTACTCTGCTTCTGTCGCCATTGGATGCTTGATGCGGTGCCTGCAAGAGGATCGGCAGGCGGACGTTGTTAAGCTTGCGGTTCCTAACGTGCAATCTGAAGTGATGCAGGTGGGAGCTTTTCCAGTGGAGGTTTTCATGTCGGCGCAGGAAATGAGCCCCTTGCGGCTCTGGCGTCCGGCTGAAGTGTTCTGGCTGGAGCTGGGGGTCAGAACGAAGCGTAGCTCTTGACCCTTGTGGACTTCAGCAGAGAGAAAACTGGGCTGGGCAGCTGAAGGGTGAGGTCTCCCTTCCGTTCTCCTCCGCCCATCTTCTAGTGCTTTCCTTGCCCTCGGCTGCAGCCCTGCTTGAGTTTTCCAGCACGTGCAGCCAATCCACCTGTGTCCCTTTCCAGTCTTTCTTAATTTTAATGAATTTTTTGTTGAAGAAATACAAGTCTACCAGGTACGGCACAGGGACCCTGGATGTGTTTCACCGTTGCTGTGTAAGCTACTGCTTTGCACCACCCGGCCTGGCCTTCTGCCCACCTAAACTGTGTTGCATCCAGGCACGGAATATCCCCAAGAGCTCTCTCTACAGAAAGGCAAACATTTCAAATGCCAAAGTCGGCAACAGGCTAGCTTCAAGGAAAAAATTACGCTCAGTGCTGGTCACTCCTGTTACCAACGCACAGGTGTAGGTACCCTTTGAGCGCTCGGGCTCATTTTACTTTAATAACTGCTTCCAACTCTTTACAGAAATATTATCATTCTTTTCACTTGGGTTTAGTTTCTTCTGAAATAAGACCTGTTCGGGGTTCCTTCTGACCCTATTATTCTCTGTTCTCTGTTACTTCCTTACCTTCTTCTTATTCTTATTTTTTGGGGCGCAGGGGCATTTTCGTAGAAGGCCTTTCCTGTGTATTAGACGGCGTGTTTGGCACCGGAAATGGATCCACTTCTTCCAGCCCTAACATTGGAGTTCTGGGAATTACAAAGGTATTTGACGTGACCTAAGTGAGCAGTTTCCATCGGCTGATCGGTGTTCTTGAGAATATAAACTCTTCTCCTATCGTGCCGAGGCCCCGGCTGCTTAGTCATGGTCCCCTGAACAGGGTACAGCTGGCTGAAGTCGTGCAGCCCCCTGCGCGCCACATGAGCTCCTCGCCCGAAGGGCTCTTCAGAGTGAGAAGCGCTTGCTCAGGCGGCTGGATGAGGGCGGCTTTCGTTTTCGGCATATCCTCGGAATGCGGCTTGCCTATTTGAAGATCCTTCGTTGTTGATTAGATTCCTTTGGAATGTTAAGCTAGGGAAAATTTGGTTAAAAACCCCCCAAGGGCTTCATCAACTCTGGGCACAAACTGTAATCGAGGAAGGCTGACAAACGGCTCGGTCCCAAGCGAATATGAAATGGAATGGTTATTAAGAAGGAAAGTAGTTCGATAGCACCTTGTACAATGGGACTTCATTGTGTAAATGTTCCAGAACCCTTGTTCAGGCACAGCAAAGCAAAATAAAGAGCCAGCGACACTCCCAAGAGCCCTGGAGCCAGACCAATCTCAGGTGGCAGGCATCTGTCTTGAAACCTGGCCCGGCCTCCGTTCCACGTGGGCTTTATGGGCCTGTTATAATCCCACACGTGGAGGCCTCAAATCCACCTGGCTGCTTCATTTTACCTTGCAGTCCTGCAACTTCTCATAAAAGAAGGAAGGCTTCGCTAAAAAAGCCATTGAGAAGTAGGTTGAGTGCAGGTGGGACAGGGCTTTGTGCTTTAAATTGTAGTCCATGCAGTGCTAAGTCCATTGGACTCGTGATTAGGTCTAGCAGGAGGTAGGTTGGCCTATAGCTACTCCTTCCCCCTCCCCTAGGTGGGCTTTGCCTTTGGAAGTCTAGGCTCAAACGTTGTCGTCTGCCGGATGCATTTCTTGGAGTAAAATGCATTTCTTGGAGTAAAAGAGAAAAATGTTGGGGGCGGGGAGGCGGAAGCATGGCCTGGACTGATATCTGTTCTCATGGCCTAATTATATTTATATTAAGTGAGAGGATATTCCGAGAAGCATTACTATTTCATACTATCTCGATACGCAGGCATGTGGCATGACATAGCTAGGTCGAAAGTCTTAATTGTTGATAGCCCCAAATAAGCAGATCACATTGTGGCTTAACCACTGTCTTTGTGTAACAAAACCGCATTCCATTCTTGTCGTTCTTCTTAAGGCTAAATCCAGCCACTAAAAGAGAAAGCAGAGAGAAAATAATTGGACTGTCCTATCAATCAAACTCGGAAGGGAGTGGAGTGGATTAAGCCATTGTTGCGTCAATTCTCTGACACACGCCTGTTTTTGAGTTGCCTTCTTGGCAAGCCGAAGACATGATAAAGCTTGTATATTTATTTTGTGGTTCTTGCATGAAGCAGATTGCAGCTCTAAAGAAAGATTTGTTAGTAGCATCTGGTTTGCCACGTTAATACATTCGTAACAGTAAATAATGCTAAGATTTGATTAAATGTACAGCAATACTATCTTCGCTGCACAAATCTGTTTTGCAACGGCATGCGGTGTTTGATCTGTAAACATATTTATATATGTATATATATATATTTTGTATTCTTAAAGCAAAACAAAATATTTCACACAAACACAAACATATAGTGGAAAATATAGTTTCCTGTTCTGAACTAAGGACCCCAAAAGTTTAAAACAAGCTTTACTTTTATATAAACTAATTGGAGTGTTCAGTATCTTTAACAAAATGTTTTCCCTGAGGGTTTAGGTTTTCCAGTAGCTTTCTAATATTATGCAATTTTTATTTGAGCGTCTGTTAATAACATTAAGTAGCAAATCCATAGGTTCCATATTTTTAAAAAAAATAGCATTTAAAATAAGTTTGGATAGTCGCCAGCAGACTGCTATGTTTTACCTACAGTATTATATGGCACATCATTCCCGGATGATGTCCTGCTTACATATGGCCAGAAAGTGCCTTACCTGCTTCCATCTCCAGCATCTCCCCCTGGCCACCCCAGTCTGCCTTCTTTCGCTTCTACGTTTAACCATTTCCTGAGAAAGATTTTCAAGCTCCGTAACGGAGTGCAAATCGGATGCCAGTTGCTGTTGGAATATTGGTTTTTTATTCTTCCCGCCCGAATGTTTCGTAGGTTGGAAGCCGACGGGTTATTCAGTACGGAGCTGCTTTCATGCTGCTCCTGGGAACGGTTGGCAAATTCAGTGCGCTGTTTGCATCTCTTCCAGATCCAGTGCTCGGAGCTCTGTTTTGCACTCTCTTTGGTAAGTGATGGTCACTCCGTGTGTTTGTGTGAATTGTGCTTTTGACATCCCCCTTTTGAAGGAATTCTCGGCCATCTTAAACTCCTTTTCTCATTAACTTCTCTTAGTAGAGGATCTTGGCAATTGTTAGAGGTGCAGACTTCAGCTCATAATTCCCTAACCAGGAGGCCATTGAAGTCTGCACGTTGTAAAGTTGCCAAGGTTGACAAACTGTGGTTTAGGATCAACCCAGGCTAGCAGAGAGTTCAGGGGTTGTCAGAGTACATGTGAATCGTGGAATGCTGAAGCTGCGTTTTCTTAAAACAAAGTTCTGAATCCTATGAAATAATCCCCAGAATGTTTTTATATTCTAGTATGTAATGATTAACATAATCCAAGTACTTTTGATATATTTTTTTTAATGCTGTCTCAAGATTTCGGGCTCTTAGAGCATATACGTCATTTCTCTGTCATATAAAGTAGGTCGTATTATGAGTCCCATTTTCCAGGTAGTCAGACAATTTTTCAAGGCCATGCTTTAAAATAACTTCCAAACTGTCATACGAATATGAATAGTTTGAAAATCCTGTCCCTTTCTTGTTTAGGGATGATCACTGCTGTTGGACTTTCAAACCTGCAATTCATTGATCTGAATTCCTCCCGGAACCTTTTTGTTCTTGGATTTTCTATCTTCTTTGGGCTGGTGCTCCCAAGTTATCTTCGGCAAAACCCACTTTTTACAGGTAGGCATATATCTCTATATTTTTAGCTGTGTGTGTATGCTCAAATATCTTGCAATTAAAATAAGAATTTGACTTACAATCAGTTATTTAACCATCATTCAAAGTTAGAAGACACCGAAGGCAGTGAGTTGTGGACCAGTTCTCCCACTTACGACCATCACGGTGTCCCCACAATCACGCGGTCGTTATTTGGGTGTTTGGCAGCCAGCATGCATTTACAGTGGTTGCAGCGTCCCAGGTTCACCACTTCCAACCTTTCCAGCTGGATTCTGAGAAGCAAAGTCAATGGGGAAAGTTGGATTCGCTCGACAACTTTGTGATTTGCTTAATGACCGTGGCAAAAAAGATGGTAAAATTGGACAGGTGACGTCCCCGTAGTAATATTCTGAAACAGGTACTCACACGAGGCACGTGGGAAAAGATCTTTCCAGTAGTTCAGCTTGCACTCTTCTCACCCTAGAGTGGTGTTTCTCAATCGCGATGGCTTGAAGATGCTGACTAGGAAATTCTGAGAATTGGAGTCCATGCATCTTCCAGGTTGACTAAACACTCCTCAAGACTGCAGCTGTTCACCAGAGAACTGGGGTGGTTAGTTAATTAACTTTTTAAACGCAGGTTAAGATTGGCTCCGTCTACTTAAAGCAACTCCCCAAACTGAGTGTTCTCTGTAGCTAAGGATGTTGGAGCGCCAGAGATCTGGGAGGCTCCCCAGTTGGCTTAGCTTCAGTCTAGTTTAAGGGGCCTTACTCCCTCCCTGTGCACCACATTTAATCAAAAATAGGTTTTAAATCTGGTCTGTTTTCCAAATTGAAATATTTTCTGTTTTTCATCCCGTTCGACCTGCAGGGAAAACCGGTTTAGCCCAGCCTTTCTCAAGTTGTCATCCTCCAGATGCTTGAGACATCTGATACAGCTTACTGGTTTTGGCTGTAGGAAATCACCTTCTTTTTTCAAATTCCTCACAGAGGCATCTTTCTAATTAATTAGAAAGTTAATTAGCCATCTGCTTAAAAGTCACAGCTAACCAAATTAATAATTACCTGCCCAATCTGGTTGCCCATGTTCATTCAAGAAGCTGAGCATAGGAGGCCAGAGCCTACAGGCAACTCTCTCTCTCCCTCCCTCCCTCCCTCCCTCCCTCCCCTCTTCTAACCTTCCCCAAAGGCCTTAAAACGAGACTCCAGTCTTTATCTTCTTTTCCCCCGAGATCTCCCCCTTCCCCAAAGTAAACGAATGGAGATGCCACGGGTTCCCCTTGCAGGCGAGAGATGAAGTAGCGGGTGCTTCACCGCTGGCCCGTGGGGGGCATGGCTGCTCCCGGGCAGGCAGTGGATTCCGGCCCTGAACCTTTCAGGAGAGAGACGCTCAGGAGCGACTCGGCCGCCCTCCGCAACGTCGCCTGGGGGGGGCCGGGGGTACCCGTGCGCCCACGAAGCTGCTCGCTCTGCGCCTGGGCTGGCACCGTCTCCCAGCTGGCCTTTCTCTGTACGTTGCCCCCCTTGGGATTCTGACAGACGCCGTTTCCCTCCTTCTGCCCGTTCAGGAATCGACAGCATCGACCAAGTCCTAAACGTCTTGCTGACCACCGCTATGTTCGTTGGGGGCTGCGTAGCGTTTATTTTGGACAACACCATTCCAGGTGGGTCGCCCGCGTTTGCTCTTTCCGCCCTGCTTCCCTTTCATCCTGGGGAGGCCCTCGTGCTCAAGGAGAACGCCCCCCCCCATCCCCATCCCCAGCGCTCGCTGGCAGGCGCCTCAGTCCCCCAGGGTGCTTTGACCTCTCGTCAAAGGAAATGAAGGGGGGGGGGTTCTACGGCTGGCGTAGTCTCTCTTCCTGGGAGGGGCGCTGGTCTAAGGGAGCAAACGGAGCTGCTTGCGCGGTCTGGTACCAGGCCGCGGCCGGAGCTTGGGGACCCCCGATATAGGGCAGAATAAGTTCAATGAAGGTAAAGCCATCATAAAACCTCCCTTATACGGAGCCCTGGAGTTGCGGCGGGATGAGGAAGCGAGCCGTTGAACTGCTTCCGGTGCGGCTGCGGTGGGATCCTCCCAGGGGCCTGGACCTTTCCGGAGGGTCTCTGCTGCCTCTTCCTGGGAGTGGGACGTGCAGTAAGAGCCGCGAGGGAGTTGTTGCAGCCATCGACTGGCTGGATTTTACCTGGGCTGCCGGGGATCCCCTTCATTCCCTCACCGCCTTTGTGTCTCGCTGCCGTGAATCGGCGAGACGGGCCGCCCTTGGAGTTGCGTCAGTTAAAAACGGAAGCCCCCCGGGGCCCTTTGGCCTTCGTCAGCATGGCACGAAAGCAGCGTCACTGGACGTCAAAAGCAGCGTCGGTCTCTGCCGGCCTCTTGCTGGGGGTGGGGGGGCGTCCTCGCTTTCTGGGGGAGGAGCAGCCCAGCGTGCAGGGTGGTTTCCTGGGTGCTGCGTGGGGAGAAGGGCTGCTTCTGGCTTCTGCTTTGGGAAGCCGGGCAGAGTCTCCCCCGGCAAGCATCCCTGCTGGCACACGGCCTCTCCCAATTTCAGCCAGGCGAGCTGGGGTCTCTCTGCTTGACGCCTTCTTGTTCTGCCTCCCTTTTGAAAATCAAGGAAGCCCAGAGGAGAGAGGAATCCGGAAGTGGAAGAAGGGAGCCGGCAAGGGCGGGGAGTCCCCGGAAGGCCTGGAAAGCTACGACCTGCCTTTTGGCATGGAGTTCCTCAAGAGGCACAGGTGCTTCAGCTTCCTGCCCGTCAGCCCCACCTTCCTGGGCTACAGCTGGAAAGGCTTCCGGAAAGCCAGTAACTCTGGGACTTCAGAGGACGACTCGGAGGCCGCCGTATAGCCCCGGCTGGACCTCGCTCCCCCGGCTGCCGCCACGGGCCCCTGGGCGCTTCCTTGCTGTTTTCCTGTGTTGTGCCGTATTGTGTTTTGATTTTGTATATTTGCATTTTTCAGTTTTGGACCTTGGAGCCGAGGCAGGTGATTGAAAGGAAAAAAAAATAGCTTTCCCTATTGCAGGCAGTGATAGCAATCTATAATGTCTCTCCACAGTTACACGGTATCTTCTGTGGGCATTCGGAAGAAAGAAGAAGAAGAAGAAGAATCCTTTGGGGATTAGATGCTTTTATATTTGGCAGAACTGATTTTCCTTTAGAAACGACCCCGGTGAGATGGTTAAATAGCCCGTATGCGGCAGCGCCCAGGCAGGCCGAACTTACCCCGGGTGCAGGTTCTACATTCCATTTATTTTTAAGCCTGCATCGCCTCCACCCAAACCCTGCACAAGTCATTGGTATTATTTCTATAAACTATTACGGTGAATTAGGACCGGCCGGGGGGGGGGGGGTAATTTCCAAAGGGGGGAGCCAGCCAGAATTTGCTCCCATGACCAGCCGGGAGGTTGCGGGCGATGCTCCTGGCACATTGCAGGCCTCAGAAGAAAGGGGTGAGTGGGAGAGGGAAGCTTCACCCCTTTTTTGACTTTCCCCTTCCCAGCTGCATTACAGCACAAAAAGTCTGACCCAGAGCGAGTGAAATCCGGCCGGCTGGTCTCGGACTTTGGGAGTTGGGGTTGTTTTTCTCTGCCACGCCCTCCCGTTCTTAAACCAAGAGGGGCTTTCAATGTCCCCCAGTTCTGGCTGCAGTGGATCCCGGAGGCTTTGCCCTGAGTGCAGGAACCCTCCTGCTCCTGGCATCCCTGCAGTGGAGAACTGCTATGTGGGAATGGCCTTGGAAGACAGGGGGAAGAGCCACAGTCAGGGCAATTGGATAAACATAGTCCTTGCAAC
>JANHFL010009055.1:22740-40514 GCA_032468155.1 Oxyrhabdium leporinum | reverse complement strand
TATCTGCTGAACAAAACTCCGCATTGGCGACAGGAAGGGCATCCGGCCAGTAAAACACTCTGCTAGCTCCATTCAGTTGTCCAGACTCCACCCCGCAAGGGATGATGGGGTCGTTAAATGAGGATGACTGTCCCTGGCAGTTCATGAGGTTTTCAAAAACTGGGTGTTCCGAAACCATCTGCTTCACTTCTCCATACTTTGTGTGTCTTTCCAGGTTGCTCAGTATATTAAATTTGAAATGCCTGTTCTAAAGAGCTTCATCCAAAAACTTGAAGAAGAGGAAGACCGGGAAGTGAAAAAATTAAAGCACAAGTAAGTTCTTTCTTCCCAGGGAACCAGCAATGGCGAAGGAAGTTTCTAGTAATCCTCTAATCTGTAGATTACAGGTAGTCCTCAATTTACAACAGTTCGTTTAGTGACCAAAGTTACAGTGCTACTGAAATGACCGTTTTTCACACTTACAACCGTAACAGAATCTCCATGGTCACACGATCCACATTCAGACGCTTGGCAACTGACTCGTAGTCATGACGGTTCCAGCGTCCGGTGGCCACGCGATCCCCTTTTGTGACCTTCTGACAAGCAAAGTCAACGGGGTGGGGGGGGAATGGACAGATTCACTTAACGACCGTGTGACTAATTTAACATCTACACTTAACAACTGTGGCAACATGGGGGCAAAATTCACTTAACAACCGTGTTGCTTAGCGACACATTTGGGGCTCAACTGTGGTCGTAAGTCGAGGACTCCCTGTAGAAAGTCTGGATGACAAAATGCTGCTTTTGCAGCTGGAGAACCTCCTGGAGATCCTTCCATGCATGGTAGTACCTAGCGCACCCCAAACCCTCTTGCAAGAGGACTCAGAAGTGAGTCTCAAGGCGTTTGTGGGACCTTCTGCTAAAACATGTCGCCCCAAATCACAGGTTTCCTTCTTCTTCTCACCCGGAGTGTGCAAGAGCTCTCTTTTCTTCACCAGGAACGGGGAGAATGCTCTGTGTGTTTTGAAGTCTACCAAAACAGGTCCTCCCCTAGCAAGGTTACCTTAGCTTGGTCCAGCAGCTGCCATGTCATCTCACAGCGCAGAGCCCTTAAGGCAGGACCTGGTCATTGTAGGAATGTAGGATGTGCTGCCAGAGGAGTAAGGAGAGGCCACTAGAAGTGGGAGAGTATTGGACAATGGTTGAAGATGACCGTCCTTAGCCAGAGGAGGTTATAGAGAGACTTGGGCCTACATCGTTGTCGTATGGAGATAAATTTGAAGGAGGCATAACTTTCATTTTGGGGAGAAAGGTAGGATATAAAAATGGAAGGGAAGGCAGGGATTGGGCATGTCAATAAACGCCCTGGTTTTGCTCCAGGATCTCATAGATGCTTCCAAAGATGAAGGCTGCCCCCTATCTTCTGGAAAGAAGAACACAAATATAGGCATGGAAGCACAAAGCCACCTTGTGGTATTAATCAGGGAATCCCAAAGGTGTTTTTTTTTCAAGAGGCAACTGGACTTTGAAAACGTTTCTCTTCTCAGAGAAGAGAATGAGAGGAAGCAGCTTCTTGGATGCGAAGAGAAACGTCTTGAGAGAAAAACCAGAAAGTCCAAGTTGCCTCTTGAGAAAAAGCACCTTTGGGACAAGCAGGAGCCGGAGGACGGAGAATCCCCCTAGATGTTCATCGGGGAAGGAGGTCATTTCCATCCCATTCTCTTCCTCCCTTGATTAGTCCAGCAGTCACTTCCGTTTAGCTGCTGTAAGTGGATAACTCTTCCATTTTGGGTCCCTTTAAGGTATTCGGTGCTACGTATGATGATTGAGCAGCGGTTAGAAGAAATCTCTGACGGTCCAGCAACAATGTAAAGGCTTGATTTGAAAGACTGCGGCCTCCTGGTCCCCAGCCAGGCATCCTGGAAACAGATTTCCTAGAGAAGACTCATTCACTTGCTCTGGGGAACAAGGATCTCTCTTCTTCCAGGAAAGGGACTTGAACGAGAGCAGCTTTGAGTGCCAACCGTCTTTGCTCCTTCTCCCTTTAACAACGGTGAACTCAGTGGAGACTCTGGGGAGACGGGGAGGATACCTCTCAGCACCAAGTGTTGAAAGGAGGACATCTCAACGTCTTCTGGAGCTGATGCTGGAACTCGATGATCGTCCTTGGAACAAGGCCTACTGGAAGAGAAGCCTCCAGAAGCCATCCAGAAGTTTCTTCCACGTAGCGGTTCTTCCCTTCTCAAACCCTTTTAAACAGTTATCTAGGATTGGGAGAAGATGGTTTTAGGAGGGTGGGGATAAAAGAGATGCTTAATGGAAAACTGGGTTTTCCCTTCACTTAACTTCTGCAGCTTGGCAGTACTAAATATGGACCTTTTGTGGAGTCAAAGTATTAAAATGCTTTGAATTCTTCACCTCGTCCATCCCTCCTCGCCCAACCACCCGCGTCTGGCCTTGGTGGTCATCTCCCCTTCCCACCATGCTCGTTGCCATGTTTGTAATGGCTATGTTGTGTTTGGCACAACTCCTGACCTTGACCCAGAAGACTTCTTGGGTCTTCTTCTGAACTGAGCCTTGCCTTCTCTCTACCTTTCCTGCCTTGGTCCCCAAGTTCTCTAGAGCAACCTGAAGATATGAAGTTGCCTGCCTAATGTAGGAAATCTGCTCAGTTTGTTTGGTTCATCAGTCAAGACTCCCCAGACGGGCACAGGACGTAGAGCCTCCAGAAATCAAAAATAGCAACAGCAGTAGACTTATATACCGCTTCCCAGTGCTTTCCAGCCCTCTCTAAGCGGTTTAAAGAGTCAGCCTCTTGCCCCAAACAGTCTGGGTCCTCGTTTTACTGACCTCGGAAGGAGGGAAGGCTGAGTCAAATCAAAAATACTTCCTTTCCTTTCCTTTTTGCTCTACCTTTCTCCAAGCTTCTTCTCTTCACATTCACTTGCTATTCCTCAATACTTCAGTGTGAGACGGTACTCATTTTGTCCCGGGTTTGTGAATTCCCTGACTGGGTGGGTGGTGTTGGCTGCTGGCAGCTGGGCTCAGGAACTTTGACCCTTTGCAAGTCCTTTCGTCGGGGGGGCTTCTGGCAAGACCCCCCTGCTCTTCTGCAGCCCTGCTTCTCATAAATTCCAAAGCTGTGTGGTGGCATCTCGGCCCAGGTGGGGCCTTGCAACCTTGGAGGCCCTTAAGTTCCTGCTGACTTTGTCAGGCGCTGGATACTCTCTGCTGCCACAGACTGTGAAATCTGTTACCAGGGACAGTGATGTGGAATAACGGATAAGTAAGCAAGCGTGCTTGGTCCTGGCGTATTCGAAAATGTCCTTTCCCCCTTAAATACTGCATAGGGGTTATTCTCAGGAATGCCAGAGGTCTGCACAGGGGATGGCTTTGCACAAAATTTTGATCTAGGCTAACAGGTTAGGTTGCTAGCCGTTTTCTTGGGAAACTCTGCCCTGTCACCACCAGATGGTTTATATTTGGGGCATTGCATGAGATATGAACCTAATAATTCTTTTGACCAAATGATTTGGACTAGCCTGTGTGAACGTAGGATGCCATCTTCCACTCAGTTACGTCACAGATTTTGGGAGGAGATCCTCGGCATCGACGGCCAGCAACTCTCCAGAGAGCTGGCTTCTTTCAGAACCACCTGGAGACCCCCACGGATTGACCCCAGGACCTTCTCTTTGCAAAGCAGGTGTATTCCGTGTCGGCCACGCTGGATGAGACAGACAGAAGAACGTTGTGGTCCAATACACCGGAGTGCATCCATTTTATAAAGGCCACGTGGATCACAGGAAATGGGGGGGAATTAGATATGCAACTCCCATTAACTGATCGTTAAAAAGGTAGCCGATTGTAGTTAAAAGGATGAGCTGTAATAGGTAGCCAAACAACAGATGCTTTAGAAACTGTATTACTCCTCCTCGCCTACTTCTGTGGGACTTTGCGTTGGTCCTCATGGAGATCTGAGTTAGCCTTGCCACCTGACGTGCATCCCAGGCGAAAGCTGGCCAAGAGCATTATTTTTAAAGCCCTTTCCCAGGGTTACTCCCAGGGCTATTGCAGCAGCCTCCATTGAATGCTACCGTTGCATCCTCAAGAGTAGCAATGAAGAGGAGGAAGGCCTGTTCCCGTCTTTTTCTGAAAAGCTCTTGGGAGCTTGGAAAGCGTAGATTGGAGCAGAGAAAGGAAGAAGAGAAAATTTCTCTTATTTGCTACGTTCTCCCAATACCAACCCCCACCCCCCTTCAAGGACAGGAGAGGGCAAAGATCCAGGTGTGCATTGAGGGTTTCATCTGGAATGAGCATGCTGGGGCAAAGAAGAATTGGAGGAAAAGCGGAGGAGGGAAAGACGTTCCTCGCCCCCTTCTCCCCTCTCCACTGCTTTGTGCCAACAAAAAGTTTTGTTTCTCCTGTTTACAAGGAGAATCCCAGCTGCAGCTTAGGCATTTTTGAGGGGAAGATTCCTGCATACGCCTTGCCCTGTTTAGCCCAGTTCTTCTCAAACTTGGCAACTCTAAAGAGACGTGGACTTCGGCTCCCAGGAATGGCTGGCGGGGAAATGCTGGGAGTTGAAGCCCACCTCTCTTAAATTTGCCAAGTCTGAGGGCGGAAAAATGGTTTAGAGTAGACCATTCCTCTGGAACGGACCTCACTGAAAGGGGTGACTTTTTTTTTAAGGACTGCAATATTATTCAGGATAAATTTACCAGGAAGTTTATCCAACGGGTGTCTGTGGAGTGTGTGTGTGTGCGTGTAAAAAGGCACAACGGTGAGGCTTCACATTTTTGGTAACTTCACCCTCCTGAAGCCACGAGACCCTTGCCCAGATAAAGGTCCTGGGAGCTGCGTGTCTGTGTTTCTACTAGCTCACTTTCTAATATCACTTTACACCTAAATTGCACTAGACTGTGGAAACTTTGGAAAACCCCCAATCTTTTCTATCTATTTCTCTTCTAAGTAACCTCCTCACATCACTGTGCTCTTAAATTTCACTAGATCGATTGTGAAATGTCCGAAAAACCCACCCCCACCATAGATAAATCTTGTGAAATTTAGCAGTAGAATGATGTTAGGAGGAAAGTAATATAGATATATATATATATGCCAAATATCACGTGCACAGGAAAGTTACAGCAATAATTTATACAGTTGTTGTTTTTTTTTCGTTTCCTTTTTTGGTGAGATTTAAGAACAAAGCAGCACAAACTAAATTCAGCATCTTTCAAGGAAAGTGACTCCAAACATTCCTTCAGGGGCTGAATTGCACAAAGCTAGTTGTAGCCACAGTTGTGATCTGTATTTTCTCTTTAGTCCAAATGTAAGCTCATGTCCTTCGTTTCATTTAGCTTAGGTCTGGAGATAATGTGCATTGGGCAAGGGGAGGAGCATGTCTTTTCTAATAAAATACGTGTTGTCTGGTGTAGGAAGAAATGACTGTGTCTCAGCTTCTTAATAAAAGGACAGTCTGGCAGCGTAAAGCACCAAGAGTGGGTTTCCTGCATAGCTCAGAGGGTGCAACGCTGAATGATTGCGAGCTCCCTTTGCGAGGGTTTTCTTGGAGGCAGCTCACGGCTGTGGTGCACTACGTGGGAGAACTGCACTGCTCTAATTCTGCAGTTGCCAAGTGATGAAAAGATGAACGCAAGGATGCGTCCTTTTTTCTGAAACCCTCCTGACTGGAAATTCAGGCCTCGATGAAGAGGGCTGGGTGTGAATGTGTGGACGGAGGTGATGCTGAGTTTAATGAAAAGAAGGGCCTGACAGCAGTCTTCCGGTATTTCAGAGGCTGCCACAAAGAAAAAGGGGTTGATCTACTCCAAAGCCCCTGAAGGCAGGGCAAGAAGCAATGGATGGAAACTAACCAAGGAGAGAAACAACCTGGAATTAAGGAGAAATTTCCTAACAATGAGGACCATTAACCAGTGGAACTGCTTGCCACCAGAAGTCGTGGGAGCTCCATCACTGGAGATTTTTAAGAAGAGATTGGACAACCATTTCTCTGAAATGGTATAATCTAGTCCACCCCCCACTCCCCACCCCGAGCAGAGGGTTGGACTAGAAGACCTCCAAGATCCCTTCCGACTCTTATTCTGTCATCTATATCAGTTACAAGAGTTGGGGAGGGGGGAAAACTCTGAAACTATAAACTCTATAAAACTATAAAATCAGAGCTACTGACGTTTTCACCGAATCCCATCTCCAAATCATTTATCTGAAAGAAATTAATTAAAGCAAAGCCTAACAGCTTATGATGATTCCAGTTCCCACTTTTTATGCCAGTCACAAAGGGCTGATAGCCCCCTCCCCCCCCCCCACGAAGGATCCACCTCCACTGAATTGTGGGCTGTTGTTCAAAGTCCTGTGACCTCTATTGAACTTGGGGCTACCCCTATTCCAGAGAGCTGAGCAAACAGAGGATGGTGAAGCTTTGATTTTGTACAGATGTCCCAACGTGTCCTTGGACTGCGTGGTCTTCCATAGCCTCCGGAGTCCGATCGTTTTCCTTTCCTGAGGGTCCACATCCACAGATGGTTAATCCAGGCAGACAGTAAGTGAGTAAGTGATGGGCAGTTGAGCTTGTGAGTTTGCTAGCTTCCTTTGCGGTGTCTTTATAATATTTCACAATCTTATTCCATAATCTTTGCACTTAATTCCTGCATACTTTTCTGCTTTAAGTTGAGCCCAGTTCTCACAAAATTTGCTCCGCTCTTTCTTTCCACTTGTGTGAAATGCGTGATATTGCTTCAATTTTCTTCATGCTCCATGTATTGGCACCTGATCCTGTGAAAGTTCTTTCACAAGTAGACTTCCTCCAGATTTTTCTCTTTGCAGAAAATATGCTATGTCCAGAAACAAAATCTTCTTGGTTAAAGAGAAACCCACCAGGAAAAGCAAGACGCAACCCATTAAGCTGCCTTAACAGACCAAATTAACACCTCTTGTTCAGGAGAGAGCCATTCAGTTATCTTCCTGGGTGGGATAAGCTCGTGCCAGTTTGCACCAGCTGGTCTTGGGGAGAATTTTCTTGGAGAACAAACTATTAGGAAGATGGATGTTTGGGCATCCCTCCAGTATTGACTTCTCCAATTTAATGCCCCCAAATATGTTGCTGGCGTATTATACCAAGGCCTTCTAAGGCGGTACTAATACTTTGAGTTAAAAAGAGCATTTCCCTTTGCAAGAGGGGGCAGGCGGTCTGGTTGATTTCTAGAAGCTTATCTGTTCTTGCCTGCAAGATGAAACTCCAGTATCCATTGGAAGAAGACAGGAAGACATGACAAGGCCCTCAAGCTACCCCCGGCCCATCACAAAGACCCCACCTGGCCTCCTTTTCTTGATGTTTCTCGTGGCTCCTGCTGGGTCTGCAGCAAGCCAGGCCCCGTGGAAGTGTTGGGGTGGGGGGACCCCCTGCTCCTATTGGACAGGGCACTCTCTGGAGCCCACCTACTGATTTTCAGGAGCACTCATCCTTTGTGCCTAAAAACCGGTCCAAACTCTTGGAGCATCCCAGGGCTCAGGATGAGCCCCTTGAACTTTACTGTTTCTTTGTCACCTTCTAAGCGTTCAGGTGCTCTTTGGAAAAATGATTCAATCTATTTTACTTCAACTGACTTTAACTGAGCTGAAAAAGGAGAGGAAAGAGCATCTCTCCTTCCTCTTCCTCAGTCAGCACATCCAGCATTTCGGCTCCGGACCTCTTGCAGTTTTGGGCACCGCAGAAAGATTTTGTATCCCAAACTCGACGGCTTTTTCCTGGCTCTCTGTAGCAGCTGCTGCAAATGGCAGTCAGGCGATGCGTAAAGCAGTCATGTGAGGGACACAAGGGGATGTGCTGAGGGGTGTGTGTGTGTGTGGAGGGAGGGATGGATGAGTGCACACCATTCCCCATCCCTTTTGTGTTCCCGGTTCCCAGAAGATTCGGCCCTGCAGTGTCCTCAGCCCTGAATTGTGCTTAGCAAGACCATCCCTTCGGGAAAGGCCCGGCTGGGTAGTTCTGGATTAGCAAACCGGCCTTCTGTTTGTTTTCGGAATCAAAATTGTGCTTTTTGGCCAACTAGCAGCAACGTTTGACAAAATATAGCACCCAAGTAAAATCAAAGAGATGAGTTAAAATATTAGCATAACGAAGAAAAAATAACAAATGAAAATGCAACCTACACTAGATGCTGATGTATCAACCACCTTTGCGAGTGCAGATTTAACATATTATAGTCTGCCTTGTTCGTAGGTTTCTTACTCAACAATTTGGGTTTTGGCAGAAAGATGATCAGCTTCAGACCCTCCGGGCGCTTCCTAGTTCATTGCTCTCCTCATTCCTGCCTCGTCCCCAGTTCCTCCGTCTGCCAGGGTTGTCGATTCACTGCGAGAATCTTTTCTTGTCCCTTTGCCAACACCAGGTTCCTTTGCTCATGTGAATGGGCTGCGCTCACACACATGTGCACACACACCGGCCCCTCACTCACGCAGTCCGGTTGCGAATCGGCCGCGGCCCACAGGTTGGGGACCCCTGGATTAGACCACAGACCCGATTCTTAGCCCACAACCCCAGAGAGGGCAATATTGATGCAAAAGATGTAACCCCCCCCTGCAGGTGGCCAAAGGTCATTCTGACGGCAGAAGGCAGAGATTTCGGAGGAGCGACAGAGCGCAGGATTCCTCTGAAGGTCAGGATTTGAGGTTGCCAGAAGCTCCCGGGCGGTTCGGCCACCCCAATGCTCCCACGCTGCTCCCTTGGTCTTTCTCTTCCAGGAGAAGCCCCATGCGGCACGGCTGGATCACCTGCTGCTGCATCGTCTTGCTGCTGATCGTCCTTTTCAGCGGAGCGGCTTCTTCCCGCAGGGCAGGTAGAAGAGGAGGTCCGAGCAAAGGGTCGCCGTCACCAGGAGACGCCGACTCAGCGCCGAAGAGCAGCAGCGGCAGCAAACAGAGTCAAGGTGGAGGTGGCCACGGGGCGAAAATGGCCGGGCTGGCCGCAGTGGGCGGAGCCATGGGATACGGCTTGCATTCTCTCGGCAAGTCCCACTACGGCTACAGGGGGCACGGCTCCCCTCTGGGTGGGAGAGAGAAGGGCCTGAATTCCTCGGCGGTGATGGCGAAAGGCCGCCTCCACAGCCGGGCTTTGAAAGGGCCCGGCCTCCCGGCCTTCTCCCTGCTGGTGTGTGGCCTCGCCACATCCCTCTTCCTGAACTAAAGAGGGGCTGCGGGGGCATCCGCCTGGCCAGGAGTTGAGAAGAGGGCCTGTTGCGGATCTTGCCCTTTTCTTGCAGTGGTGAAGAGATCTCCTCCTTGTGGCTTTTTCAGGGTTGACACGGGGTGTTGGAGCGGAAAGGCGGACAGCTTTAAAGCATCCCGAATATAACACAACTCCGTCTGAGTGCAATTCAAGCCAGAATAGGTAGATAATAAATAGTTATTTTTCTTGCCTGAAGTGTAAAGTTGGGTGTAAAGATCCCGTCTCACTATAAATAGCAGCCTTGCAGGGTAGGTTGGGCTGCATGGGAGCAACTAGTCCAAAAACGCCTTCTAATCCAAGTTCTGCCTCAAACCTTAATCCCTACCTTGGCGGTCAGATCTAAGAAAATAGCATCTTCTGGAAGAAAAGATCTCGATTCTGCCCTCAAGGGAGACCTGGATTCTGGGTGGGGAGGAAGCAAGCAGCATTTCTCACCTGGAGGGAAAGCATTTGGAGATCTGTGCAGAATTGGGATGCCACACTTTGTGGATAGTGTTGCCCAAACATGGACAGCCTTCTCCCTGGGCCATAATGACAAAAAAAGGGCAGGTTTTATTCAATACATGGAGCCTTCCAGAAGTATAGACTTCGACTCCCAGAATTCTCAGGAACAGTGAGTGAGAAATTTGGGGAACTGAATGTCTGTACAGTTGGAAGATGCCAAGCTTGGAGAAACAATGCCTGAGATATATGTAAGGCTGATGGTCCAACATACCTCCAAAAATTCATACATTTCAGGAGTTACAACTACACCTTTCCTTAATGGAAATATAATAATAGGGTGGATGAAAATGCCAAATCTGGCTGATATGTGAACAACGATAATAGCAACCATAATATTACCAATAGTGATACACGTCTTGGCTACAATCCCAAAACATCTGGAGCACCACTTAAACACAATCGGCATTGACAAATTCACCATCAGTCAATTGCAAAAGGCAGCTTTCTTTGGGGAACGCTTACTTCCTGCGACGATGCCTCTAACACCATCAAACCTCCACCTCTGCCTATCCCAGGTCCTTGGGAAGGATTCGACAGGCGGATGGATATAAATGCCAAATCCCATCTAAACATCTGGCTGGCTATGTGATGCATCATTAAAATAGAAATTCCGTATCCTAAGCAGTACTTGGGATACCATAGTAATATTAATAGAATGGATTTTTAAAACTATTCTCTGACTTTGACCTCAACAGTTTTTTACAGATGGCCTGTAAAATGTTAGGTGGCAAGGACAATATTAGCAAATATTTGTATCTGGCAGTATATTTTGTTTGGCTATTTTGAAAGGCATAAATGGCTTGGCATGAAAAAAAAACAAAACCCACAATAATAAAAACTTTTGTTTGGTGCTTGCAGTTATTGTATAAGAAGATGCTTCCTGTATAAATAAACGGTTCTCTTCTCTTGCCAATCCAAATTCGGCCTTTATCTAAGCTTTTATTCCCAGAGGTGGAGAACAAAATCACTCAAGGCAAACACACATCTGATCACAACAGTGGATTTAAAGCAATCCATATGTAAAAAGCATGTTCTCAACGCAAGGAGTGCATTAACAAACTACTATACAGTGTCTGGGTTATAAGCACCGAGTTTCAACTTTTGGGGAGCACAGAAATCAGAGAGAGTTTGCTGGCAAATGATCTGTACAAGGCTGCCCTCTAAAGGCAGAATGAGGTAAAAGCCCACAAATGCACATTCAAGGGCAGGTTGATGTTTTTGTGGCCAGCTATGGACTATTGTGGAAACGGTTTTCAAAGGGAGCTCAGAGGAATTGCCTGTTTGTTTCCTTAACAAAAGGTTCCAGAAACTGCATATATATCCATAGGGTAAAGTCCTAGTTTTCAGCCATTTTGGACTTGAGTGAGGTGGTTAGCCACAAATCGTGGTTAAAATACATTTTGAGTTAACCACAAACCTGAACTGGTATTATCTTTTGACTGCCACGCTCACGTAAGATTGTCCTCATTTCAATGTCACACTTTGGGTGGAGTAATGAAAGCTTAAGGGGGACTGTTATTAAACTTTATTTACTTATTTAAAGTGTGTGTGTGTGGCAATAGCAATAGCACTTAGAGTTATATACCGCTTTACAGTGCTTTACAGCCCTCTCTAAGCGGTTTACAACTTCAGCATATTTGCCCCAACTATCTGGGTCCTCATTTTACCGACCGCGGAAGGACGGAAGGCTGAGTTGACCTTGAGCCTGGTGAGATTTGAACTGCCAAATTGCTGGCAGCCAGCAGGCAGCAGCAGGAGCCTGCAGTACTGCGCTCTAACCACTGCGCCACCACGGCGTGTGTGTGTGTGTGTAGAAATACAGAGAGACTCATTTTGTACCAAATTGTTTTATTAGAATTTTGTACTAAGTTGCATAAAGCATTATGTATTTTGATTAGTAATTATTTAGTATTCCAAGTCATAGGCACAAGCTACGTATAATGATCTATTAGGCTCTGTCAGCCATTATCTCCAAGGGGGTTGGCAGCAGTTGGGAACAACAGAGGTAATAAAAGCAGGACAGCCAGGATTAACAACAGGGCAGCAAGTGTCACTGCAGTGTAGTTTCTGAGGAAAGAATTTCAAAATTTACTTCGTTTGTAGACTGACACCGTGACATCCACTTGCTTCCTCCTACCCCTGCTCACCACGGATGCTCACCAATCCAGGTTTCTACATGGAAGGACAGGAGATGAAAGGAGGAAAAGGAAGAAAACATCACCAAAGGCGGATGGCCTGGAACCATCCAGACCCAGATACCTTCTCAGCAAGTTCTTGGGTCCTTCACTACCGATGCCTGCTGTATTTTCTGTTCCTCCTGATTTTTCGGAGAACCTGCTCCCAGGAGGCCACATTATCACCACCTTCTGATTGCTGTCACGTACTATAAATCAAGTTTTTGTCATTTATTTTAAGCGCTTTCCCCATTTTGCTGCGATGTGATGATAATTCGGGAGAAAGGGAGCAGAATGAAAGCCCAAGAATTCTAGACAAGGGCGATTCAGCCTCCAGCAGACATGAGAAAAATGCAAAGGCTTTACGAAGATATTCTGAAAGGCCGTGAGGGCCCCCCGCCCAGCACCTCCATTCTCTGTGCCAGGATAATGGCAAGAAGTGGGACGGGCACCGTAGCCCAGTATTTCTCAATCGTGGGAACTTTGAAGCAGGGGGACATCAACGCCCAGAATTCCCTCCCCAGCCAGTATTGATTCTGGGAGAATTCGGAGGGGTTGAAGGTCGCTGAAAATTGCCAAAGATGAGAAACCCTGCTATAGTCGGGGTCCCCGGGCGCAGGGCCCAGTACTGGGCTGCAGCCCATTTGGAATTGAGTCACGCAAGCGGCAGGGGAATGCATGCATGTGTGCAGCTCCATTTGTGCGGGGGGCTGCCCATGTGACAACAGAAATTTTGGGCTCAGCTGTGGTCGTACGTTGAGGACTAGCTGTAGTGAGTGTGCCAGCTAGAAAGGACCTCCAGGTTCTGCAGCCTTTTAGAGGGTAGTTTCTCCCCCATCCAGTCAGAGCCAAAGAAGCTTCTTGGAGGAGAAGCGAAACGTCTTCAAAAGAAAAAACCAGAAAGTCCAGTTGCCTCCTGAAAAAAGCATCTTTGGGACAACCAGGACTTGGAGGACAGAGAATCTCGACAGACGTTTTGCTCTGAACTATGAGAATTCCTGTCCAGGCTGTCTGAAAAGCAGCAGGACGAGTGTGTGTGTGTGTGTGTGTAAGCGTGTAGCTACAGATAAGTGTTCCTGGATGACCTTGTATCTTCCGAGGTTTTAATTGTATCCGGCTCCAATGCCCTCGCCTGCTACTCACCTAAGTGTAGAAGATGGGAATGTGTTTGCAGAGGATGTTAATGGTGGTTCCCAGGCTTGAACGATCCACCTGGGATGCGAGGAATAATTCTTCTTGCTCTTTCTCTTTCCCCTTCGGCATGAGATGCATGACAGACAACTTGGCCTACAAGAGAAGACAAGGTAGCTGGACCCACCCTTTCCTTTTGTTGAGAAGAAGAAGAGCTAAGTAGGTATGACTCCACAGGTCCATGGCCAGGATTCTGTGGGACAATCGTTATCTTTTCCGCACTGCAAACTAACTGAGTTTCTCTCCATTAATGCTGGTGTTTGCCGTGTTATCTTGGAGCCTTTTCTCCACCTGTCAAGGTCCCCCACCTTACCTGGAATTCCTTGAGGAGAGTGTCTAGTCCTTGGATATTTTCCTTATCCATCCTGGTAAGGTAACAAGCTTCTTGATGTTCAGGCTTGTAGCCAATTAGCAGCTGTGAACAAGGCATTGAGATTCATTTACTCTCGGTTTACTCCTTGGAGTACATTTCTGCAGCACATACACCAACTGTAAAAGTTCAGTATCAAATTTGGCCAAACATTAAATTGCACTTGGTAAAACATTATTTGCTTGGATCTTTTTAGCATCTAATATGGCAATGCTGGTCTTTGTGAGAGCTGCAATGCATTTGCTGCTAAAAGTTGTCTAATATTCCTCAATTGGGGATATAGCAGGTTTGGGCGGAGTCTGAAAATGAGAATGCGGGATCATCTCCTTTTAATAACCCCATAATCCCTTGCGGGATGGAGTCTGGGCAACTGATTGGAGCTGAGTGTTTACTGGCCGGATGCCCTTCCTGTCACCAATGCGGAGTTTTGTTCAGCAGATATGTAATTATTGGATCTCAGAGTCAAGGGTGGGGGGGGCAATTGACATCACTCATGTCATCACACAGTGATGCAAACGATGTACTTAGCACCCACATCATTTGTACAACAAGACTACATACAAGACTGCAAAAATGCCACCAATTTATTTATCTAGGGGAGGTTGATCAGTTTCATAACCTTCAGCCATGTATTCGTAGCCATACACTACATGCAGCTTAATCTCAGTTCAGCAAACGTTTAGTGGTTTTGCTTATAAAATGAATAATTGCCTGACTCCAATGGATTTATTGATCTGCTGGTCTATCGTCAATTATCAGTTGTTCTGTGAACATGTGTCGGTTAGCCACAGGTTCACGGAACATTTATTTGTGTCTCGGGGAGTCGGGGTTCTGCACGTCACAGTAGCCACACAATACCGGCTGCCTTACGGAGACCTTGTGAGAACTGCCACCTGAGTTAGAAGTTCAAGGAAGAACTTCACCTTCAAGACACAAATGGACTTTCTCAAATGTCAACGTTCACGGTTACACGCACTGGCAAAGCTTGTGCATTTGGAAGCTCTGGAACTAGTTCTTTGGCTCACGTCCCATGCAAATGTGTTTCTCTCCATGAACTTGGGAAGAAGGAGCTCTGTGTTCGGAATCTTCTTAGCTTTCCACAGCTCACCATAAATGGTCTACTTCAGCTTCTTGAACCTGACCGTTCCTCTATCCAGGTAATACCTGGGTTTCTTTCTTGCCCAGCTGCCGCTCACCTGGGCAAAATCATAAATGATCGTGGCTGGGTTGTGTATCCCGTCATCCACATAGTAAGTGGCTACTTCTTCCTTATCCATGGAGAACTTCAGCTGGGATTCTTCTCCGTCCAACTCGCCAATGGTCATGTGCAGAAGCTGCATAGAGTAGAAAGAGAGGATATCCCCTTTGGCTTGCTTGCACCAACAATTGCTAGAGTGTTACATCGGGTGGGAGGCTGCTTGAGGCTGGACAGGAGAGGTGACCCAACTGGAGCCAACTGGTTGGAGAGGAATTTGTACATGCATCTGAACAGTGATAATAGGAGAATCCAGGGCAGTCCTGGTATATGCTGAAAAGCCAGCTGTGTTGTTGTCTCTGCACTGTTTGCTGTGGAGAGTTGAATTTGGCTCAGCTCTGCTCTTAAAACAGTTCACAAAGTCCCTGAAAATGTAGCCACCGGCTCTCCTGAGCTGGTGCAAGGCAGCCCCAGAACCCACCTGGGAGCTTCCTGCCGCAGCTTCCCTCGCCTCTCCTGCTAGCTTTAGACTCTCCAACCAGCCCGGCCCCAGGGAAAAGAGCCCCTTCCCAGCCCCCCGGGGGCCCAGCGCTCCCCTACTTACGGCCTCTGTATGTGCCTGGGTGATGTACAGCCCCATCAAAAGAGCTCCCACGACAACCAGCACCACAAGACCCACAATCACCAGGACGATCAGGAACCTCTTGATGTTTACAGGGCAGCCGATCATTTTGGGCAGCTGACACAGCAGCCGTGGGAGGCAGCAGCACAGCTGGCAGCAGCAGTCGCAGCTCGGGGGGCAGCAACAGTCGCAGCTCGGGGGGCAGCAACAGTCGCAGCTCGGGGGGCAGCAGCAGCTGGGGCAGCAACAGCAGTTGGGGCAGGAGTCACAGCTGGGGCAAGAGCCACAACCACAGCAGGGGCAGCAGCAACCCGGACAAGAGCTGCATCCCGGACAGGAGCCGCATCCCGGACAGGAGCCGCATCCTGGACAAGAGCCGCAACTTGGACAGGAGCCGCATCCTGGACAGGAGCCGCAACTTGGACAGGAGCCACAGCCAGGGCAGAGATCACAGCAGCCACCAAGCTCTGGATCCAGGGCATGGTAGGCCTGTGGAGGTAGATGAAAGAGGAGAGAGACAGAGAGACAGAGACAGAGAAACAGAGATAGAGACAAAGGGAAGGAAGGAAGGAAGAAAGAAAAAGAAAGAGAGAAAGAGAGAGAGAGAGATTATGGGAGATCCATGGGAGGGAGAAGATTGTCTCTGGCACTGCCAGAGTAAAAGGGGCTCAGGAAGGAGCCTTCTGGGGACCCAACTCTGTCCTCTTGCCCTGGTCTCTGCCACCTGTGCCAGACACCCAGGCTCCACGTCCTTTCCGTTAACTTGGTTGATAGCAAGCAAACTTCCTCCCCCAGTCCATGGCTCCATCACCTCCACACACCCCCACACACAGCCCCCGGCCTTTTGCCCCACTACCTGTGGCTTCTCTTTTCCAAGACCCCTCCTCCTCCTAGGCTACAGGGCCTTGGATGCCTGCCAAGTGATTTACACATTGGTTTAAGGACTACTTATAAGCTGCCTAAGTCCATCACTACTCTGGGTGGGTGGCGTACAGCATGACACGAAAAGTAAGAATCTTTAGCACACGCAAACAATCTGAAACGGCAAACGGTAAACATACAAAATCATAGAAGAACAAGCACCCAGAAAGAACACGGCTATATCAGGCCCGATAGTTCACTGGGGTTCTCCCCACAATTCTTAGCCCAAGCCTTGGCATGAAGAGCTCGTTTCAATAGGGCCGGGATGCAGACAATCCCAATCTCTAGGGAGGCATCGTTCAGGGGAGCAAGTGATGGACAGAGAGCTGTTCAGTGGACGCTGCTCTGTTGTTGAGACCCAGAGCAGGTGCCCATGAGAGCTGGGAGGTCTGTAGGGGAGGGCAAGCTGTGTGCCTCTGCTGCCCCTGATTCTCCTTACGTGAGAAGATCAGGTAACAGACAGGGAAAAACCATCTCTCTAAAACGCCTAATTGAAACTGGTGGGAGAGAGGAGAACATCCCTCACAACCACTGCAGCTCATCAAAATATTTGCTTGGTCTGAAGATTTCCAAAGCTCTAATATCTGTTTCCAAGGAGTAACTCAAGGAATTCAGGGTTAATTCTAACCTCTGAGCTGGGAATTGTGACTCTGAGCCATCATCAAGAAATCTTGAATAATATTTCCAGCATCTAGAGACAGGCAAGTTGGGCTTTTAAAAGGTAGACAGTCGAGTCTTCTGGCCGACGAACCTGCTCAGTTGCAGGTCCCCAGGTTCTGGGATAATTCAGGCACTTATTTAAATTTAAATCTGAGCCTCTGCAATTTGGAAAAAGAAAGGAAGGGAAGGAAGCATAGTCACGCAGCAAAGGGACTCACAGCTGATGGTGCTTTGAGTAGAGTCTCCTTGGGGACCGTTTCTATCTTCTCCTCCATCTCCATCATCGGGCTGTCTACCCCTCGCCAGTTACTGAAGTGGGAAGAGCCAAAGTTATATATATATACACACACACACACACACAGGAAGACTACTGTAAAGGAGAGGGGAGTGGTTTCCCCCCATTTCTCTGGCTTCTCTTGGTCGGTTGGATGGAGAACTTGATTCTCCGCTCTTCCATCCTTCTCAGCCAAGTTTCTGAGACGGGCCCAACGTCTTGCGAAACACGCATGGCTAAAGGCCTTATCCTTCAAAAGGCTCTTAATGGAGTTGAGTGGACACTTGTCCCCAACTGGATAGTCCTTGTAGACTAGAAAGTGGCAAATATTAGACCCTGTGTGAGCCAAACAATTTGCCTTGTGAAGGGCGCTCCCACTCTTATGGTAAGTATACGCCCTTCTGGTAAGAAATGGCCTCTCTCCCCCATCGCCTCAGCTCATTTGGTCTTGCTGCAGACAATATTATTTGGGGGATGGGTAACCTAGTGGGGTCTGCATAGTGGGCAGGTTTAAAGCAAGCAGACAGCAGAATAACAGAGTTGGAAGGGACCTTGGAGGTCTTCTCGTCCAGCCCCCTGCTCAAGCAGGAGACCCTAGGCCATGCCAGACAAATGGCAGTCCAGTCTCTTCTTGAAAGCC
>JANHFL010009055.1:0-12991 GCA_032468155.1 Oxyrhabdium leporinum | reverse complement strand
AGAAGTTGCCTTCAGAAATTGTGGGAGCTTCATCACTGGAAGCTTTCAAGAAGAAATGGTGTGTGTGTGTGGGGGGTCTCCTGCTTGGTCGGGAGGTGGGGGGGTTAGACTGGATGACCTACAAGGTCCCTTCCAATTCTGGTAATATGTCAAACACCGGAGGCGGTGCGGCTGCCTTTGTTTAACGGACGAGGAGGCTTTTTCTCCTGCCTTTTCTCGTTAATAACTCAAGGCGGTGAACAGACTTAAAAACTCCCTCTGGTCCTTGCCTTTCTCCAGGTTCGTTATTGCACCGCCCCAGTATCAACATCTTCCTGCCACCAGCCCCGTAGAGGAGATCCACGGCCCTCCCTACCCCCGACGTTGGCTGACAGCTGGTTCGGAGGCGACACCTTGTGCGCCAACCGCCTCCAACCTGGGCCTACAACTGCGGGCAGTCGGGCACGGTCCACCAGCTTGTTTGCAAGATGAGAGTTTCTTGTGCAGCCCTGGAGTTACGCCGCTCATTCCGTTGAGAGAGACGGATCCCTCTCCACAGACAGGTGGGCCTATCCCGGCGTCGCCCTCCATGTTGTCCTGCGACCGCTGTTTGCGGACTGCCCCCTCAACTGAGGGCTTCCGAGTGCTTCAGCTCCACTGAGAATTTAGCTTAGACTTCCTGCTCGGAGGGCCAAATTTCCGTTTTAAGTGTCAAGCAGTGGATTCTTCAAACGAAAGTTTAAATTGGAAGTCATTGAGCTGGTTATGTGCCTCGCAGATGTTAACTCTTAGCGACCACTTAGCTAGACGTTCGCCAAGCAGAACTGTCATCCTTTTGGTCTCGGGTCTTTCAGCAGGGCTCCCATCGCTTGGCTTGAGTCCATCCACCTTAACTGCTGGCCACCCTCGTCTCTTTCCTTTCACCTCTTTCACCTGTTAGGGAGAAGCTTTGCCCAAGAGTTGAAGAGGGAGAGCTCCGTCAGTTGAGATAGTTGAGAGAAAAAAGCCCAGCAACGGGCTTCTCAGGGACAGCAGGGCGCAAAAGTGAAGAGCTTGGCATATTGAAATTGTAAATAACACTGGATAAGTATATCATTTGGGCTGATCAGAGATGACTGACTAGCGACCTTGCTTCTTTCTATGTGTGTCAGATAGATATCGTAGATGACTTGTGCATCCTGCTGGCTGAGTGACTACCATTTCCTTTAGACGGACTGAAGATAAGAACAACACTGGATAAATATATTATTAAGGCTGATCAGGAGAGGAGTATTTAATGGCCTTGCATCTCTTCATGTGCGTCTTACAGACAAGTAAAACAGTTGTACACTCAGCTGGCTGAGTTGCAGTCATTTGAAGATGGACCCAGCCAAACAGCCTTTGTTCAAAGTGAGAGTTTTCTGTCCATAATAACATAATAATAGCACTGTCACCAGAAGACACCCCCTCTGCCCCAGAAGACACTGAAGGCACTGAAAAGAAAGTGTGTCAGTCCAGGATCCCCACCTTTACCAAAGAGCTCAGGATCAATGTGACGATAGGGGGCAACGGTTGAGGCTGTGCTGTCTTGTGTTCAGATTCAGCAGCGCTCTAAAGTATCTGAAGGGAAAGACAAAAGGAAAATCACTTTCACTGAAGAAGATCCTCCAGCCAAAAAGTGAAAAACAAGCTTGGAGAATCAGGGATGCAAACCGCCTCATCGGCAAGAGGAAAGAAAGACTTTAGAATCTGAGAAAAGTGAAATGGCTCTTTAGGAGAAGGAGGAGTGGCTCAAGGGGAATCAACTCTTCATGATCTTCTTCTATATGTCTTATAGATGATGTCCATTACTTATGGAAAGGGAACTATAGGTGGAAAGGGAACTATAACGGAGCAGGGGCAAATGTGGAACCGGGAGAAATAGGAAAGCCTGAAGGAGGGTCATCTTTTGTCTCAGCAAACTGGTTGGTATCCTGCAAACATAAATGCTTTTTGAAAAGGTAAGATTCAGATTGGAACCGTTCATCACCTTTGGTGGACTTGTAAAAAAGCTGAGCAATATTGGATAGAAAATAGCATTGTAATTCAAAAAGTTTGGAAAATGAATGTACAATTTAGGCCAGAAGCTTTTTTGTAAGGATATATGGATAACATGTTGGGGGAAAAAATCACATGGTACTTTATTGTTATATGAGATTATGGCAGCACAACTTTTATACGTCAGCATTGGAGAAGATCCTATGATATGCACAATAGAGGGATGGTTAATAAAAATGACCGAACTAGTAACGGGGCCTGAGCTAATGGACCACATGAGAGAATAATTCTTACTTTCTTCTTTGATTTTCTTGATCAGATGTTCCAGGCCAAGAGTTGCACGCCCAGCGTATTGAAGATCATGGTCATTTCAGTATCCAAGTTGGAAGTTATTGTTTGTATATAGTTATGACTTCTTTTTCTTTATACTTTTACACATTTCTATTCCAGTTCTTTTTAAAAATCTATTCTTTCCCTCGTTTGTTAGTTGATGTTGTTTTTATACGTACGCTCTGTAAAATGCAATAAAAATTATTTGAAACAAAAGAAAGGGTTCTCTGGTTCTGAGGTCGTGTCTGCCAGCTCCATCCTTCAGAACCCTGGGATATAATCCATCGGGTTCCGGTGATTCAAACTGCTGATTCTCCTCCCGAGTTTTTGCACAAATAGCAGCGAGAGCAGCTGAAGTCTGGCTATGCCTCTAGCATCACATTTTCATCTGCAAGTTGTTGATATTTTGAAGTAATTTAAGTGTATATAACATTTTGGGCGGCAGTTGCCCCAGACCCCTCTCAAATAAGAGACCCACCTTTTGTTCAGGTTTACAAATGATCTGATGAGTCAATAATTGAAACATCTTTAAAAGCAGTCTGTTTTCATTTCTTTCACATAGCTATATGCAAATCCTGAAGATTCAATTCAATATTTGTATTAATCCTCATTATTTCAAGATGGACTGAAAAATCCAACCCCTACCCATCCAGACAAATGGCTCTCCTGATTCTTCTTGAAAACCTCCAATGTTGGAGCACCCAGGACTTCCAGAGGCAAGCTGTTCCATGGATGAATTGTTCCCACTGTCAGGAAATTCCTCTTCACTTCCAGGATGGATCTCTCTTTAATGATGTTCCACCCATTATTTCTTGTCCTCCCCTCAGGACAATATAAAGAAGGTGAAGACAGCAGAACAAGCATGTCCCCATATTGGGCACAGCTGGCCAACATCCAGTTCTACATAGGAATGGCCCTAGAGAACTAAACATTTTGGGTTCTGTGTTCTCTTGTGATGGTCCTGAAATGTAGGGCAGAGTCATAATCACCAAACCATCAATGGGTATTGGACTGAGGACTTGGGGCTCTCCTGCATGACAGCAAAACTTATACCTGATGTTGGAATTTCTTGTATCTCTTCTCTGATATAAAATCTCTATAGCACTTCAGACATAAAGAAAGTTTAAAAACAGTGACAATTATGGGGTTACCAGCTCCTTGTTCCCACACAGCTGGAACAAAGTGAGATTGATAATTTTTGACCATTCGGGAAAACTATTGAAAAATAAAGAAATCATCTACTGCAGTGGCCCCCAATGTTTTGGGCACCAGGGTCCGGTTCTGTGTAGATAATTCATGAATGAATACATGAGTAAATGAACAAGGAGCTGGTAACCCCATAAGCTGTCATGTTTTTAAACCTTTATTGCTGAAGTGCTATAAAGAGTTTATAACGGGGAAGAGATGTATAAAATTGCTCAAGCTTGCCCTCAGAAGTGGTGGGTGCTCCATCACGAGGTTTTTAAGAAGAGACTGGACAACCATTTGTCTGGAATAGCATAGGGTCTGCTGCTTGACCGGGGGTTTGGACTAAAAGGGCTACACACATTGGTGCTCACGAAAATCCCAATGGAGCCATATTGACGCTGAGGAATTTGAAAAAGAAATTATTTGCATTTTTTGTTTATGGATTATAATTCCATACACATCTCTGTCGCATCTGAAATCAGAGTTTCATTTAACATTTGGAAACTGGAGTCTGTCTTAGTATAAGTGTATTGTTGTAGATAAGTTAAACATTCTTTTTAATTATTACATTCTTAGAAATTAAAGTGATAATGCTATCATTACTGGTTTTTATTCATTTCTGATTTGAATGGAATATTAGGTCTTAAAGTGCTAAACTGATAACTGATTTTGTTTATATCTGTTCCAGTTCAGTATTACTTGAAAGAAAGTGGTGGTGTGTTTTTCTTTCAACATCTTGTACAATGTTTATATTTTGTAAATTCTCAATATATTCCTTCTTTTTTCTTTCTTTTCAGTCATATAATTACATCTTTTTAAAAATAAAAAGGAGTTACATATTCTTGTAGGGGGAAAAAGCTCTATTACTGACAATAAATCGCCACGTCCTGTATTATGCCCACTTCGTTCTTTCTTTTTCCCCCTCTATCTGTTATAGCTGCTTTCAGCCAATAGAGGAGGCCAAAGATTCAGAAACATCAGACATAAATAGCAGCTTCTTTTAAGCTTGGTTGCTAAAATCGTCTGGATGAGGAATGTCATTGATTCTCTTCTAGAAAAATAGCAGAGCAATGAAGCAGAAACAAACAAACCTTTTGCAACGTTTCATCAAAACACAGTGAGAAATCCTTGAGGACCAACCCTTTTAAAGAAGATATTGGCAAATGGGACTTTTCCCAACTGGGCTAGTTTGTGGGTGAGAATACTGGCAGTTGAAGGATTTCAGAGTATTGTCACCTCATCAAAAGCTTTTAGCGCCTCTCTTTTTTCTGTCTTCCTTTAAATAAAAGGGTTTGCAGGTGTTGGATGTTTATGTGCAAGAGTACAGGAATATGGGATGTGCTGATGTAGAAGTGACAGTAAATGAGGACATATATTATTTTCTGATTCTTAAATATCAGGATCCAGATACTATGGTGGAGACCCAGTAGTGGTTAAAGCACTGGGCTAGAAACCAGGAGATTGTCAGGCTTGTCACAACTTGGATGTTTAGGAAAGAAAGACCCTCGACTCCATTTCTTTGAAGTGAAAAGTTCTTCTATTTTAGTCAAGCGGTTACAGCGTAAGCAAACCTGGATCTGAGTATTCCCCGTGCAAAGTTTGCAATTTTCCTCTTTCCCCAGCCCTCCCCCCCTTGACCAGTCCATCAGTGTCCAACAGCATTCTCTTTTGATGTTTTGGGAACAGCTTTGGCGCCTCTTCGGTATAGTTTCACATTCCGTTCTCAGGCTCTGTCTTTGATCGGCCAGTTTATTCCGGATCGACATCTCCTGATTCCTGTCATCTTGTCCTGCCCTTCCTTTTTACTGTCCATTCCCATGCCCATTCCTTACTTCCCCAATTTCCTTCCCCCCTCCCTTGCATTTTAGGGCAGGCTACCAGCAAAGTGGTGCATGCTGAAGATGGCAGGCCTGACATGGATGGTGACTTCTAGTCTTGCTTTTGGCATGAAGCCAGCTGAGTGATCTTGATCTGTCCTTCTCTCAGTCCTAAGAAGCAGCCGATGGCAAACCACTTCCAAAATCTTGCCAACTGCAGGGACTTGTCCAGGCATTTGCCAGGAATCAAAAACTGACTTGAAGGCACCCACACCCACAAACACAACGGTAGAAAAACCCAGGAGCTTCAGCTGTATCCAAGTGGGCAGTAGCACCAAGACAGATAAGCACTTTTGGCTATAAGCCTCCTGATGCCTAAGATCTTAACTAGCAAGTCTCTACTGGCTTTTAGAAAGGTTGGTGTCTCACCCATATTTTCTTGCTTAGTTGCAGTGACACCTGGTTTTTGTTCCTAGGATATGGGCGATCCACCCGGCATAGGCGGAAGCTGAGATCAGAATTATGCAACCAGATTATTCTCTGAGATAATCCACGGATGTGAAAGTTGGACTTTGAAGAAGCCCGAGAGGGACAGTATTGGCACCTTTGAACATTGGTGTTAGAGAAGACTCCTGAGAAGATATCAGCATGGTGGACAGCCAAGAAAACTGATGGATCATTGAATAAATTCACCGAGACTTCACCCTGGAGGCTCAGATTACCCTCCTTTAGACCCCTTGTGTGAAGACCCAGCTCTCTGGAGAAGGCTCTGATGCTGGGAAAGATAGAAGGAAAGAGGAGAGGAGGACGACCAGCAGCAAGGAAGATTAACTCCGTTTCAACGGCAATGAATGCACCATTGGAAGTCCTAAAGGACCAGATGAGGGACAGATCTCTTGGAGAAGATCTATGTGATCATTGAGAGTCAAATGCTACTTGATGAGAGACCATGAATTGCTTCAGCAACAAAAGAACATTCAACCTGGAGCCCTACTTTAGAAGCAACATCATTCTAATTAAGATGTGTTTTTAGAGGTATACTTCCAACAACGTGAGCATGTCTTGTGTAAAATTGTCTGCCTCTTTTGGTTTTGCTCTTCTTCACTACTCGAGGGAGGAAGGAGGGAAGGAAGTGTAGAAGGAGAAGGAAGGGAAGGAAGGAAGGAGTTTTCTGTAGGAGTGCCATTTCCTATTTCCTCCATGTCCCCTTTGTACAACTTGGGGAGAGAAATGAATTGCAGTGCACAACCAGAGGGTACCAATCTGGCATTTCGTGAGACCTATGGAAGCCCCTGAGACTGGCACCCCCACCCTTTTCCAAGTACGTTTCCCCCGTGGCCCCAGCACTGCTGGGCGGGATGTGAGAGAGGCGAGCCAGCTCATCTCATCACCACCACCAGCAGCCCAAACCAACGTCAGGATGCCCCTCCCTGCTTCTTTTTTTTCTGACCAAGTCAGCTGCTGCCTTCTTCCCCAGAACATGGGACCCCCAGGGATAAAGTGCAGCAGAGGGGGCGGAGAGACAAACTGGGGAAAAGCCCTAGAAGGGCTCCTGGAGGGAAAAACCCAGCTTCCACCTGGTGCTGTAGCCCCACCCTGCTCCATCCCACGAAGGGCCTTGTCATCAGGAGGCATCAAACCTGTCCGGCCGGTTTTTGTGCCTTCCTCCCCCCCACCCTTCCCCAAACTTCTTTGGAAGTGGAAGCGGTTCGGCAGGACGTAGACTTGCTCAGCCGAAGGTGGAGAAGCACCCAGCAAAAGTGGTCCTAAGCGCTCTTCTTCTTCTTCTTCTTGTTGTCTTCTCCTGGGCAAGCTGGACTTGGGGCCTGGAAAAAGATCTGCAGGGCTGGAAAAGGGGGTTCCTCTGGCTGGCAGGAAGGAAGAAAAGGCCTTGCTGTCCCCGGGGTCCTCTACCTTGCTGGAGTGTCTGGGGATAAGGCCCACTTGTGAAGCAAAGCTAGTCTTGGACCCTGCTGGAGTCTGGAATGGGACATGTGCTCCTCTCCTTCCTGGCCTTTGCCTTTGTCCACCGAGATTTGGTCCACTCACAGCAGTGCTCCGCAGAAGGAAACCACCTCTTGATCCTCCAGTTTGCCGATGTGGGTGCTGATCAGCTTATTCCTGCTCAACACCAACCTCCAGGACCTCTGGATCCCCTCTATCACCTCGTCCATCATTACCTGGATCTGGTCCAACAGAACCCTTTCCCCACAAGTAAGTCTTGTTGATAGGTTTGGTCTGAGGGCTCTGAATTTGGGGGGGGGGAATGAATGTGGTTGTGTGCTCTCAGGAACAGCTTAACGAGCAGATTTGGGCGAGCGAAGCTTTTGATAGCATGGAGATCAGCATTTGTTGCCTGCTAGAACTTGGGGGTGGCTGATCTAAAAGGCACAAGATCTTCTCTGCTGGGGAGGAGACCGGTCAGAGTGCAGAGAAGAGCAGCGAAGGCAATAAGGGATGTGCAGGCTAAATCTTACCATGAGTGCTTAACTATCAACTCTCGAAAAGAAGAGCTAGGGGTGACGTGATAGCAATCTTGCGGTAGTTGAGAGGCTGCCACAGAGAAGAGGGGCTTGACTTATGCTCCAAAGCACGGAGGGAAGGAGAAGAAGCAGGGGCAGAAACTCATTAAAGAGAGCTCCGACCTGGAATTAAGGAGAAATTTCCTGGTAACGTGGACAATTAATCAGTGGAACGGCTTCCAGAAACTATGGGTACTTCACTACTTGAAGTTTTCAAGAAGAGGCTGGACAGCCATTTGTCTGGAATTGTATAGGATCTCCTGCCTTAGGTGGAGGGATGGACTAGAAGACCTCCAAAGTCCCTTCCGTGAGTCTAAGAATGTATCTACAAAGCCTTTGAGAAGCAATTTCTGTGGGCAGTTCCAGTTTGTTAGCCAATTCCTCCTGTACCTTAGAGAATACCATTCTAGACCTATTCCTTCTCAGACTGGCTTGTATTGTGCATTGTCTTGCTAACTTGCAAATAAGCCACAGGTATCTGGGTTCACATGTTGTGCAGAGCTAAAGCCTTACACATCACATCAAGGCTTGGTGCAGTGTGTGAATTCAACCTGAGAATTCTTCGCCAGGGTTGTTTTCAAGATTTCCCTCCAAACCCCCAAAGGAATATTTGTATTCTTCCTCTCTCAAAATACAAGTATATTGTAGACTTCATTAGCGGAATTTTTTTGGAAGGTTTTCATGGAAGGTGGGAAGATTTTTAACTCATTTAAATGTAGTTAAGCTTCCTTCAATCCTAGTTCTTAGTGCTTAATAAACATCTTTCTTTTCTTAGTTTTGAGACAGGACAGAGTGACGTGTGCAATTATATTCAAGTCTATATTACAAATTAATATTACAAGTATTTAATGATATATATTTTTTGTCATACGTAAGCTAGTAGCCTCTAATGATAGACTTGGCAGGATAGAAACATGTTACTTAATGAAACATTTCAGAATATTCAAAAATAATATTTTGTTTCCAAACAATTTGGGAAATATGTTATACTTGCCCGCCTAAAAGTTTTGCAACATTTTGTTATGAGGACAGAGCATAAGTTGTTGAATAGTTCAGTCTGATTTTTTTTTTAAAGAATTGCGGGAAAGAAAAGTACCTGTATTGTACATTAATATCTGTATTATATTGCATCTACACACATAAAACAAATTAATTAATTACTATACTTCATTCTCTTTCACCATCCCCAACATTATGGGACTGAGGGACCATAAAAAATGATAGTTTGGGAGCACCACCATGCTACAAGACCAAGGCATTCATTTGCTTTAAGCTGGCTTTTCAAGATAAAACCCAGCACAAGATACTTTAAAATGCAAATAATCTGCACATGAAAACAACGAAGCAGGCATGTTTAGAAACTAGAAGGCATGCCAGTCACCAGAATGATGCCTAGTCAGGCACATTGAGAGGTCCAGGTCTCCGATCTCTTTGGGAAGCAATGCTGATCTCCCAACCCAACTTCCCATGGGTGCTGCCATGTTTCTCCCCTTTGTCACATCATTTGTGGGATCCCCTCCAGGATCTGGAAGAGTCCCTGCAGCCAAAGGAGACGCCCGAAGGGAACTGACCCTGGGATGAGCTGAAGGCAGTCCCTGCTCTCCCTCCATGAAGCAAACAGCATCGCCTCCACAGAAGAAAGAAATGCTTGAGATAAAGAAGAGCAACCTAGGATTGAGGTCTCACTTGGAGGGACCTCTAACGTCCCCAAAAAAGGGGATCTGATGATCAGGAGAGCTCCTGGCATCTCAGGTTGTCTAGCTTTGATAAGTATCTTAGGTAATTAAGTTTGGCAAAAATTGCCTTCTGCCACTCCGTCTGTTCCTGCTTCCTCCTCATTTCCTTTATGCAGCCTTACTTAAGAGTAGGACTTGCACAAGGACTCCATGGAGGTTGGAGAGAAGCCCAATACCCTGCCCCAATCTTCCGTTGGCCCATTCAGAAGGTACAATCACAAGAGAAGAGTGGTCTCTCTTTCTGCTTTTAAAATAATTTTGTTTTATTCCACAGAGTTGTTGAAGAATGTCCTGAATGAGCCACCATCTGCTACAACTTCTCAGGTGAAATAGTGAACCTGGAAGACTGGAATCCCCCCTCCCCCCCCCCCGTTTCTTCAAGAGTCTGTGTTGGCTGTCACAACTCAGGCATCTACGACAATCCTCCCTCATCTGTCAAAATGCTGGATTGCAGCTCCTAAAATGACCGGACAGATGTTTGGAAATTCTGCAAGATAAATGCTCAGCCCATCCGGGAATATCACAATTTGGCTGCCTGAGAATTGTATTTATAGTAAATGACTTATACATGAATGCTAGGAAATATCTGAATGGGAAATATCTGACAGGGTTGATATTTAGTAAAGATTTGGCAGTAGTAAATGGATGCACTGGGTAAAGGACAATAAAAGATTTTGAGGAAATTGGAATGAGTTATTTTTTTTTAGATTTTTAGATTTAGGTTTGGATATTTTTAAATTTTTATATACAAGATGGTGAAGACACCTAACGCTTCCTCCTCCTCTTCTCCCCAACCAACAACCTTGTGAGGTGGGTTGAGCGGAAACTAAGAACTAACCTAAAGTCATCCGGCTGACTTTCAGGCTTAAGACGGGACTAGAGCTCCCAGTCCCCAGGTGATCGGCCCAAAGACACCCAGCCGGCTTTCAAGCCCGAGGTGGGGACTAGAGCTCACGGTCTCCCAGTTTCTAGTCTTGTATCTTAACTGCTACCCCAAACTGATTATTACATTTAAATTAAATGAAGAGATCTTCTGATCACGGGGTTGCCTTTAGACAGGGCTGCTTCTGTTCCTCGGAAGAAGTCATCAGAGGAGATCTCCATCTCCTGGTTTCTAGGCCGCCGAAGCTCGGAATCAGCCCCCAAATTCTATTTAATTTAACGGAACGGGGAGATGGGTAAGGGAAATAATTCTCTGAAGATTATTACTATTGGTATTTTCATTTTCTTTGCTCCTCAGATCCTTCGATACCAGGCAGGATATGTTATTTGCGCTGCAATTGCAGTTCTCTATTTTATGACGGTGCCCCTGATCGGACTGAGCCTTTGCTGCTTCCAGAAAAACCGGCACTGCGGTGGACGGATCAAGGCCTATCGTCGCGCTCTGCTCTGCCAGCGGAATCTTCTCATGGTCTGCCTGCTCCTCACCACCCTCGTCATGCTGTGAGTGCGAGAGGCTGAGCCAGATCCGTGATGGATCTTGTATTGTTGTCCCCATAGAGATGTGGGGATCGGGAAGGACAGGAAGATGAACCAGCACATGAGAGACGCTAAAGCTGTAAATTCAAAGCCGGGCAATGCTGTTCTGGATACAGGGAGAGGCAAACAGAATAGCAATCCTGGTCTAAAGCAGGGTTTCTCAAACGTGGCGACTTTAAGACATGTGGACTTCAGCTCCAAGAATTCCCCAGCCAGCATAGGTAACTCATGCTGGCAAAAGTACCTAATACTCCTTTCTCCTCCTATTTTCCCAACAAGAATGGGTTTTTTTTCCATTTTCCAACCTAGAATAGCCTTACACTGAGATACATTTAACGAATAAAGAACAAACAAACAACAAATCAGTGGGCTGAGAGCGAGTAACTGATCCAGACAGTTTCCATGCCTAAGGCAAGACTAGAACTCACTGTCTCCTAGGCTAGCAGCTCAATCTTACACCAAAGTTGTAGTTCACATGGCTAAACGTCACCAAATTTGACAAATGCTGGTTTCTGAGAGGGATCTAGTCTTGAAGTCTAGGAAATCTAGAAATCTAGTCTTGAAGTCCTCTCTTTTCTGCAATGTCTATGCCATGAGCTGCAGTGGCGCAGTGCTCAGAGTGCGGTACTGCAGGCTCCTTCTGCTGACTGCCGGCTGCCTGCAATTTGGCAGTTCGAATCTCACCAGGCTCAAGGTGGACTCAGCCTTCCCTCCTTCCGAGGTGGGTAAAATGAGGATCCTGATTGTTGGGGGCAATAGGCTGACTCTGTAAACCGCTTAGGGAGGGCTGTAGAAGCACTTTGAAGCGGTATATAAGTCTAAGGGCTATTGCTATGGCATACACTTATTGGCATTTGATTTCTAATTTCCAAAATGACCTCCTGAAGGTCAGAAGAAGGCAGCCAAAGGACTGATTGTGGCTCACGGGCCATAAAATGTCCAGGTTTAAAGCATGCTCCCTCCTCCAAACAAAAAAAGCACAGGAAAAGTGAAAATCCTCCTGTGCATGAATGTTTAGTTGCATCTCTCTGTTTTGCATAGACTTACCTAAGTCTCCGTCTTTCAACGTCTTAGTTCACTAAGCTATTATACGGTTCAGCCTCAATCTTTCTCTCTTTGCACCAGTAAAATAAACTCCAAACAACTCACCATGTTCAGATCCAGTCCCAAAAGATGGGCATATTTAACTCCTGTATTTTTGTCACCGATTTATTTTTCCACATATAGTTGCGACCGTTCGTAACACGAGGGAGATAGAGGCTGCTATTGTTGTCCCTCAGGAGAGAGCAGGCTTGGGCGTTTCAAAGCATTCTCTGCATTTTTGCAAGGAGGTAATGAAATAATTCCAAAGAAAATGCGCGCAGTGGGAAGTGTTTGCTTAGCAACAATTATGCATCTCATTTAATGCCGTAAGAGACATCCCTACCCTCCCAAATCCTATTTTGGCCATTGAATCACACACACCCCAGTCGCAATTCCTTACGAAAGCCCCGGTATCAAATTTCCAAAGGTAGTTCTCACCGAACGGCCGCAATCGAGCCCCAAATTTCAATGGCTACATGAGACGTCTAATAAGTGAGCATCCAATCAGAACTGAAGAAGCTTCTTGGATGAGAAGCGAAACGTCTTCAAAGAAAAACCAGAAAGTCCAGTGGTTTTTTTTAAAAAAAAGCACCTTTGGGACAATCATCAGCAGAAGCACTGATGCTGTTGCCTAGTTGGGTAATGAAATGTCTGCAGGAAAACAACCAAGCTCAGAGAGCACCAAAGATCCCACAGTTTTCTCCTCTTCCTCTCCACAAACCCTACTCCCTTCTAGCACTGATGATGTTATCTACTTGAGTCATGAAACGTCTGCAAGGAAACCACCAAGCTCAGAGAGCAACAAGGATCCCATAGTCCTCCTCCTCCTCCTCCTCCTCCT
>JANHFL010009054.1:29457-46877 GCA_032468155.1 Oxyrhabdium leporinum | reverse complement strand
CCCACCACCACCATCATCACGGGAGGTGGAGGCTTCACCTCAACTGGCCTTAGCTTGGAGCTTTGGAAGGGCTTCAAATAAGCTACAGTGGAACACTAAGTGGACTCGTCTGAGTATTTTAGGTAACTGTAATTCCACTGTAACTGGGTTTATGACTCGAACAATTGGGAAGGGACCTATATTCTTGGGACCTAGTTTCTTACAAAGTTGATTCAGCTTCAAGTATATTGTAGACAGGTAAACCTTCTCCCCAATCCTGAACTTATTCTGATGGGCTCTTGGTCTTTTATGATCTGCCTGACTCCCTGGTTTTATTCAGGGCTTTGTGCACATTTTCTCAAAGCAGCTTTCAGAGTATCCATTCATTCAGTAATTGTTATTGAGGGAGGAGGTGCCCTAGGGAACTCTGGCACTGGCATAAATTCAAACCCCATAATTACTTTGAAAGTGCTACTTTCTAGTGCTACTATGCACTGAGTTATTATAAGTTACTTCTGTGAAAGGTAGGAGCTCCGCCCAGTTGGTTTGCTGATAGTAGGTATTGCTCCACTACTACATTAGTTTGTTCTGCCGCCCCATTGGATGGAGCCTCAAACTAAGTCCCTGAGATGACCCTATTTGCTTTAGGAACTCTGGCCAGAACTTTGCTGTAAATTGCACCCTGGTCTGCAATGATGCGCCTTAGGACTCCATGCAGCCAGTGGAGGTGCTGCACAAACATTTTGGCCAAACTTTGGGTTGAAGGAAGCTTGGGGCACGTGATGAAGTGTGCTTGCTTTGAAAACAAGTCAACCATAGTCCAAATTACGGTCCTCCCATTACTCTCCGGTAATTCCACTATGAAATTCATGGAGATTTCCTCCCATGGTCCTCCCATGCTAGGATTAGGCATTGGCTGTAGCACCCCAGGAGTCTTTCCTGACAATCACTTCATGGACGCACACATCGTGGCTATGGTTATGTAGTTTTCCATGTCTTCATCTTAGGCCACCAGAACTGTCTTTTGGCCAAGTGAAGGATTTTTACAAACCCAAAGTGTCCAGCCAGCTTTACGTCGTGGTTTATTCGTAGGATTTGGGTCCTCTGGTTGGCTGAAACATACACTTTGTCTCCCTTCCATGCCAGGTCCTCCCTCATTATCAGATTGGCTTTGTGGTCTTTGAGCCATTAATCGTCCTTCAGAACTTCTTTTAGCTCTTGGATGAACATGTTGTCGGCCAGCTGAGGAGCAGCTAGCTGCCTCTGCCTCACTGAGACCTCCACTGCCAGTTGCCCTGAGGGAATGAGGGAATTAACTATTTGCTCTTGAGTGCTTTGGGAGCATCCAAGGGAGCACATCAGCAAGAAAAATTCTTTTACCCTGGTAAATATTGAAGGATAACATTGAACCAATTAAAGTACTGAGCCCATTACACTTGGTTAGGGGATAGCTTCCTCAGGATCCTTAAGGCTTCTAAGTACTTATGGTCAGTCCACACTTCAAACTGAATCTTATTGCCTTCTAGGAATTGCCTCCAAGTCAGCAGCACCCTTCAAACGGCATTCACTTCCCTTTCCCACACCACCCAACCTCTTTCTGTGTCAATCAGCTTCTGGGAACTGTAGGCACATGGTTGCATTGTCCCCTTAGCATTTTTGGGAGCAGAATGGCCCTCAACGCCACATCGCTAGCATTGGCTTGTATTACAAATGGTTCCTCCAGGTTCAGGTGTTTATGCGTTGGCTCTGCTGCAAAAAGCCATTTAAGCTTTTCAAAAGCCACTTGGCATTCCATAGTCCAAGCGAGCGGCTGGCTCAGTTTGGGCTTCACTCCCCCCCACCCATTTTTAATAGTTTGGTGATAGGCAGGGCTATCTGTGCAAACAAGGGGATGAATTGGTGGTAGAAGTTGGGAAGCCCAATAAACTCTGCAGTTGCTTTCTGGTCCAGGGGGCTTCCTACTCTAGAATGGCCTTCACCTTTCCAGGGTCCATCTCTACTCCCTCACTGGATACGTATCCCAAGTAGTCTAAACTGATTTTGTGGAAGTCTCACTTGGCTAATTTAGCAGTTTAGTTTTTAATACTTTTCTTAGCACCTCCCACACTAGCTTCATGTGGTCTTCCATTGTCTCAGAATAAATGAGGGTGTCGTTCAGGTACACCAGCACCCTCTTATATGGGTACACAGTATTTCATTGATTAGTTGCATAAGCACCACAGGTGCTCCCTGCAGCCCAAAAGGCATCACTCAAAACTGGAAGCACTCTAAGGGACAATTGAAAGTGGTCTTCCATTCATCGCCCTCTTTTATTCTCACTCAGTAATGCGCTTCTCTCAAGTCCAGCTTGGTGAACACCCTTCCCTTGTCCAGGTATCACAGCATGTCCTACATAAGGGGGAGGGGGTACATAATCCATTGATCCCCCAAAAATCCATGTATAATCTCAAAAACCCATCTTTCTTTTCTTTGAAGAGCACCAGAGCTGCCATCCTAGATTTTGCCAGTTGGTTGAAGCCCCTAGCTAGGTTTTATCCATGAAGTTCCTGAGCAACTCCATCTGTTTGGAAATTACCCAAATCAAAGATTGAGTACATCTTTGGTTTGCACAATTTCGCTGCTGGCAGTATCTCAATGGCAGTCAGTGGGGCAATGGGGAGGGAGTATGTCCGATTCCCACTTGCTGAATGCTTCAGCTAGGTCCTGGTATTCATTTGGGATCACCGGTCTCCCTTGGTTGCCCTCTGTTAATGAATTGACAGGCTCTATCTTTCTCCTCCCCAGCAGCGGGGTTCTGCTGCCTTTGCACGTCACCCCTATGTGTTGTAATCTGCCTGTTCTACTCCTCCAGTGCCAATTGTCCTTCCAGTCAACCACTGGGTTCCACTTCTTCAGCCATGCTAACTCCAATATCATAGTTTCTGCCATTTTCGGGGGTACTATGAACCGTATAGTTTCCTTGTGGCAACCTGATCTTGATTACTGGCTTGGTTAGGTATGTTGCTGGCAGTCTTCCGATAAGGGAGCCATCAACTTACTCAAACTTCATAGGTTGCCTCAATTTTTTCAATCCCATCTTTTCTACACTTTGCAGGCTAGCCAAGCAGCAAAGTCTGAGTCTACCAGGGCCGTGAAGACCACTCTCGCCCCTGAGTGGGGCACTAGCATTTCCACCCAGGCAGTCAAAGGGGCGATGGTTCCACTTACCATCAGATCGTCCTTCAGTTTGCTGTTGCTGTTGTAGAAGACCAGGTTGGGCTTGTTGGGGGTTGGACTTCCCTTCGCTAGAGGGAACTTCCTCTCCTTTTCCTTTCCTAGCATCTTCTTGGCCTTTGGCTGGACTGGAACCCTTGGTTGTGGGGCTGGGCAGATGGCTGCTCGATGGCCTTTCCCACATTAGAAGCAAGCTCCAGGCAGGCACTGCAGGCTCTCTTTTGGGGTGGCAGGAGGGGCTGTTGGTCCCTTGCACGTTGGCAGGCATCTGTCTTGACCTTGTTGGGGGTGACCTTCATGCACTGTATGCTGCCGGTACTCCAACAGGTCTGGCTTCACTGTGGTTGCCAGCTGGTACCATGCCCCCTGGTTGTCTAGAATCTCCTGAGGCAGGAAGTTTTGGTACAACTCCTTGTTTAGTCCGTCTCAGAAGTGGTAAACCACCAACTGTTCTGATCACCCTCTTAGCTTCCCAGCCAGACTGTGGAACGCCCAAATGTATTCAGTTACTGGCCAACTCCTGTCTTATGATTCCGGCTTCCGCTCGGCAGGCTGATGTGGGGGTCTCCAAACCTGGCTCAGAGCTCTTCCAGGACAGCATCCACATTGCCCAACTCTGGCACCCCTTCATCGTGGAAATACATCACCCACTCTGCCACTCATCTTCTAGATTAAAAATTCAAGTGGGCAACTTTGCCTGGGTACATTGCCTCATACCTCTTCAAATAGTTCCACACCTGATTCTGGAAGTAGGCTAGCTTCTCCGGTCGCCCATGAAACCTTGCTTTTAGAGGTGGGGGCTCCCAGTCGTTCCAGGGCTTGCCCCTCAGCTGTGGGGGAATGCCAGCCCCTACTGGGGGAGCCCCAATTCCTTGGGCGACACTCCCCAGCCTCACCCATTGAAGTGGAGATAGGGACAGGGCTGCTGTTGCTTGGCCCGTCCCAAGCCATTCCCAGGACTGGTGGGTCACTGACACTGCTCCCCACATCTCCATTCTGACAAATCTCACGTGTAGTTGCTCCACAGATAAGCTACAGCAAGCTGTCAAGAATTTCCACTCTCCTGGCTCTTCCAAGTCTGCAGCCCTCCAGGGCTTCCATTTGCTCTCTCAAGTCACAGCAACTCCGGGCAGCACCAAGGGGAACTCCAACTCAGCTGCCTTTCCTACTCAGCTATCATGCCTTCGGGTCAAGGCAAATTAAACTGGCCACAACTCCTTCCTCATGCATCGGTAGCTACTCTGTCTTCTCTGCTCTCACCTTGGATCGGGTCATCACCATGTATGTCCCGGCATCCACTTGGTGGGTTGCTGGTGCCTCTCGAGAAGGGAGTGATCCAGGTTTCACTGTGGCTTCAGATTTTCATTCCATTCCAGACAGCGTTAAGTTACAGCTCTCTCAGAAACATCCGAGTATGCTGCATTGAGTTAAAGAGTGCTGGTTTAATGTCAACTGTTCAAGTAGCAAACCCAAAACAAGCAAACAGTCTCAGGAGATTTGAATTCCCGAAAGTAAAACTTTATTGGATACACCATATTGGTACTGAAAAAAACAAAACCAACTTTGGTTTTCCTACACAAATGCTTGTCCAGTTAAACAATAATTTCCCCTTCTCCCTACCCCTGGGTGTTCACATTGTCCAATTATGAGACATTCTTTTGTTATGGAAACAGTCCATCTCTTTCTCAAGCACCTGCAGCAGTGACCTTGATGGCTTTCATGCTCCCACAATCTCTGCAAACATTCGCTACATTCCATTTCTCCCTTCCATCCCCCTAGTTCATTGGCAAGTTGAAAAGCATTAAGGTTTGAAAGAAGCAAAGCGGTTCAATCTTGACAGATGCTAAGTTAGCAAACATTACTCTCTAATCACTTTCAGGAATAAACTAATTATTTCTAAGGTATTAGAGACTTTTGGAAAGACAAATTGGAAAATGTCAGATCAATCTGCTTTCAATCCAAAATGAAAGAAAAATTTAATCATAAGCTTAGAATTTAAAGAATCTGAAATAAACTGCAAAAAGCTAAACAATATTTAGTCTTAGAAAGCTATAAATTGATTAAGGTTCTAAACAAAATTGGAATATTGAAACTTTTACAATAAGATTTTGGAATTAATTATAAAAACAAACTGCTTTTCATGGGAAATGGACTCTGTTTTGGTTTTTACAAGACAATAAAGATACACAATTTCAAAATTTCAAAATTTATGGACAATTTTAAAAACTGGACATGCTTACATTGTCTGTGTAGTTTTATATACCCATCATCATGTCCTTTCTCAGAGTAAACAACACTATGCAATGCACACAGGAGTATGAAACAAGTAACAGCCTTTGTGACAATAACAGAACAGACACATTTCAGGCAGCAGGTTTATTGTAAAGTACATGATGTGCTAAATTAAGGCAACTGTATGTGAAAAATAAAAGATCCTGATCAACCAATGTATACTTAATTGTCTAGGATAATTTATATTTCTCTACGTTCTTAACAGCCGGTATCACTACTAGTTGGCTGTTTGCAGCTCTTGTTTTACTTTCTGAGAGTGCTTCCTACTGACCCGCGATGGCCAAGAGCAACCGTCTGTAATCCCCGCTTGTGTCACTTGAAATCATGGTGGCCAAAGTCTTGTGGTACATCTGTGTGAACATCTGTTTGATCTGTACAAGATCAATCTGTCCCAAAAGAAATAGAATAAAAATATAACATGGAAGAAATTTAAAACCATAGCTTCAGGTTAAAAGAAAGAACACTATAGTAATCCCCAGTTACGAGCATTCCCTTAGTGCACGTTCGAAGTTATGCAATAAGCACCCCCTAGTGTTTGGAAACAAGTCCCCAAATTATGAATCTTGCAGCACCATGGCAGTTGTTTGCCCTTATGAACAACCGCAGAGGCTCTACAACATTCGCCTGAATGTTGCCGGCCAAAGTGGAGCTTTGAAAGGGTGGATCCGCCCCTCAGAAGCTCTGTTCAGGCCTCCAGAAGCCTCGCCTGGCAGGTTGTAGGCCAAAATAGCTCCATTTCGGGAGGACTGCGTAGGCCCGAACAGAGCAAGCTCCATTATATTTGTAACTCGAGGACTACCTGTACATATGCTAACTCAACCCTGAGATATATCTCAGTCACATGGGAGCTGACCTTTGGACAGAGAAAATGAATGCAAATCAAAAGCATTGTTCAGCATTAGAAATGCCAAACCACGCCTTCCACTACAGTATTTTAATGGTTTGCAGAATTAATATAAATCAACCACCAATGACTGTAATGAATAATGGCTTCAAATTATTGATATATTTATTTCTATAAAATACCGTGTTTCTCCAACAATACGACCCACCTTGAGCCCCACCCACAAAATTAGCCCTAATTAGGACCCCACCCACCCCGGAATGCAGGGGGTGGGGCAAGGCGCACAGGTAATAAATAAGCTAGGGTGGGGATGGCGGGGGTGGAGCTGCCTACTTACCAGGCCTCACACACCCCGACACCTGCCTTGCTTTCTTCTGTGGCCGCTTCTTCAGCAGCTGCTTGCTGCCACTCGCACGCATCAGCCCTGGCCTCCATTTCGCCATCAGAGTCTTCCGGAAAGCCTTCTGCAGTTGTGAAATGGGCTCCGGATGGACGCGCACGGCACCCCCGGCCTTTGCCTGAGCCTTCCGGAAAGCCCTCTGCAGCCAATAATAGAGCTCCGGATCGATCCGGAGCTCTGTTATCAGTTGCAGATGCCTTCCAGAAAGCCCTCTGCAGCTGATAATATCGGAGCTCCGGAGCGCTGTTATCGGCTGCAGATGCATCTGAAGGCGAAATGGAAGCCAGGGCGATGCATGCAAGTAGCGGCAAGCGGCCACAGAAGAAGAGGGGCCAGCAGCGGGCTCCTGCTGGGCGGGGCTGTTGGTGCCACCACCACGACGTGTGTCAATAATTAGAACCCTCCAAAAAGAAGGCCTAGCCATTTTTTCAGGGGTCAAAAGAAAATAAGACCCGGCCTTCTTTTTGGAGAAACACAGTAAATTTTGTATGTTTTTTCAGATTTTTTCTTTTATAATTTTGCATATTCGTTTTCAGTTTGTTTTTGTTGTTATATTTGGTTAATTTAAAATGAAAAGAGGGATTATACTCTTATTACTACTTTTATTTTAAGAAATGTCCCGGTTTGTATTACTTTATATCATAAGTCATTGTGAGCAATGGGACTGGCACATTTCTTTACTTATGTTTTCAGTGAGTCCAGAAGAAAGCTTCTGGATCAAGTAGCATTACCTACTTGAATTACTTTAATTTAAAAAGCTAAGTTGCTACAGGCAACAGCTACTTTCTAAAGCTCCAATGCTCATCATTATGAACTCTTCAACTGGCTTTTTTTGCTGCCATGAGAAATTCCTTTATAAGCATATGGTAGCCAGGGGTCACCGAGGTGGCTGGCTGCCTCTGTGAAAGAAATTATTTTGGCGGTGTTATCTTTACTTGCGGGACGCCTGAATGCCGGTAGGCAATCAGGGGAGGCTCCTTTCTTGTTCCTTCTGCGGTTTATTTGCTCACGGGAATTGAACCGCCCAGCTGCCGATCTCAGCAGTGCACAGGCCCAGCGTCTTACCACATGAGCCACCACGGCCCCTATTTTTATATATAAATATATATATAAAATAATTTCTCATGAGAATAAATAATAACAATAGGAAAATACAGTTAGTCCTCGACTTACAAAAGTTCATTTAATGACTGTTCAAAATTACAGCAGCAGCAAAAAAGTGACTTATGACCATGCAGCATCCCCATGGACATGTGATCAATATTCAGATGCTTGGGAACGGATTCATATTTATAACTGTTGCAGTGTCCTAGATTCATGTGATCACCTTTTGCAACCTTCTGACAAAAAAGGCAATGGAGAAGCCAGATTCACTTAACAACTATGTTACTAACTTAACAACTGCAGTGATTCAGTTAACAACTGTAGCAAGAAAGGTCATAAAATGGGGCAAAATTTACTGAACAGCTGTCTTGCTTAACAACAGAAATTTGGGGCTCAATTATGGTCACTAAGTCAAGGACTACCTGCATGGAGTTAAGGATAATTCTTACATTATTCTAGTTTTTTATTGTTATTTTTCCTCCCAAAAGATGTCAGTTTGTTTTTAAATTGAATTGAACAGCTATATCATATTAAAGGTATAAAAACCTCTTAAGTGACTTATCATGATCTGATTTTTTTTACATCTCAAAAATCTGGCATTTTTAACGGGTGTGTAGACTTTTTACATCCATTGTACAATAGAAAGACACATTGCTATATTATACTATGAGAAAGTAAGCATTCTTACCTCACTACGAGTTACAATAATTCTAACCAAGGTAGAATCATCTGTGCCAGCTCCTTTCATGGCATGGTGAAGTCTTTCTGCAAAAAAGGCTGGGCGATTTAGAGCACATTGTACTGCAAAAAAGCAAACCCAAGAATACGTCCAAGTTAGCACTGGGAACTAAAAAAAAAGTTTTCCAAGCTTAAGGCAGAACTTTTTAAATACAAACTTTAGACACAAAACTTTACTATAAATTGTCTTATTCTTTTTCCTCTTCATTATAACATTTAGATCTGTACTCTATTTTTCCCCACTTCCAAATATGGGTTTGGCATTATTGCTGAGCTGGCGGCAGACTCGGACAATGAGGAGGTTGGGGAGGAACTTGGCCCAGTCATGGAGTCTGGGGAAGGCTCTGATGGATGCTCTGCATCGGAAGCAGAGATCGGGCTGGGGCCATCCGACATTTCCCAGCTGCCCTCGGAGTTGGAGATAAGTGGGGAAGAACAGCTGGAGCCTGTTCCAGATGCGCATATGCGCAGAGCTGTCAGGACAGGAGAACAACTAAGGAACAGGGGGCCGACTCAGAAAGAAAGGCACACGTGGCTGCTGAATGGTCCCTCCCTGGGGAATAAATAGAAGCAAAAGGGGATTGGTGGTTGCAGGAGACAGTAGTTCATACTTCTTTAGAAAGATTTGCTTATCGTAGTTCGTGCCTCACAGAGACTTTTTGCCAGGAATTAATTTACAGCTTTCTGACTGGAAGCCTGGCAATTATCCAAGGACTGATAAGGTCTTGCACTTAATGCTGGGAAGGATTATTGCCGGGACTTTTCTGTGTGTGAATGCCATGAATTCACAGTAACTAAATAAAGAGGGGTTTTTCGGGACAAGGAGTCTGTTTCTTGGTTCTGCTAAGCCTGAGTCAAAACATACTGAACACTGATAGAGATAGATGGGAATATATAATTCACTTTCTTGAGATTTGTGATTTCATTTTTAAACTTGGTGTGCTATATAATTGGGCTTCTGTCAGATTGGGAATCTATCAGAATGGAGGAGAGGGGAAAAAAGGAAGTCAGAGGTAGCAAAACTCCAATTTTTAGAACTAAATCCCTGACATTAAGAAGTCCTTGATTGCAAGCTGGCTCTCCCATTCAGTCCAACCATTTTTCTACTTGCAATCTCAAATTCTCCAGAAAAAACAACAACAGATGATCATGGGTATTAGCTGCCCAGCTGGCAACCAATTTAAATGAAATAAAATAATATTACATAAAACAATAAATATTATATAAACAGTTAGAATATTGGTTAGCCAATTAACATCACAAGGTCTTGGTGGAACACGAAAAAATATTTCTCCTTTGAATTATTGCCTTACAGAAATTAGATTAAGAAGCTATTATATTGTGATCTTGATAATGAGAGAAAAGTATGAAAAGTTCTATGTATATTCACCAAACAATAGTTTATTTTTATTTTTTCTTCCTAAATTGTTATGCTAAAATTAAATTTTCTTCCTAAATTGTTATGCCAAATATAAGTTATGCCAAATATTTTTTAAGAAAACAACACTAGAACTACTAAGGATAAACACTGCCAAATGAGAACTACTGGAAGAAGTGGGAATGCTTCCATTGCAGCTGCCAGCCACAGGACCTTTTTTAGTGAAACCACTTATTGAAAACAACCCTCTAAAACAGGGGTATCAAACTCACAGCCCGCGGGCCAGATGTGTCACCTGCTGGCCATGCCCACCCTCGGTTTAGTGAAAGGGGAAAAAGTTGCAATATGTCACATGACAACTTGTTGTTGCGAGTTTGTTGCTCTAAAAGGATGCAAATGACCAGTTGTCTGCAAGGAATATAAATCCTTCTACTCGTCATTGTGCTGTCAGAGCTGAAGAAGCTTCTTGGATGAGAAGCGAAACGTCTTCAAAGAAAAAACAAAGTCCAGTTGCCTTCTGAAAAGGCAACTTTGGGATACTTATTGAAAAATAACTTCAAAGAGAATTCAGTGCTAACCTAAAGTTCTGTTCCAAGATATTTGTTAAATAAGATAATTAAGCACATTTATTCTCACATTACATAATTTCTTCTGCTTTTAATTCCCTGAGAGAAGATATTATAAACCTTGCTTCTAATGAGTGGCATCTTTCAAAACCTAATTATTTTTTGTGGATCCTTGAAAATTAAATTAGCAATAAAATTAAAAAAGAAAAATGTGGAAAATAACTTACAAATAGCCTTCAAGCCACGCTCTACATTTCCTGAAAATTCCCGGCCAATGCTGCTTAATAAATCACGGTTAGCTATCTGCAAATAAATGTCAGGAAAATGAAAGAAACTGTATAAAGAATGCTGGTGCAGCAAAATCAAATTTTGCTTTTTGCAGGCAACAGTTTACTACAGGTGACCCACCCAACCTTCCCATACTTTGATATACCTGTGAATAAACTTCCACAGTGGCTTTCAGCTGGGGGAAGCTTCTAGATGCGAGGATCATGTTGAAGCAAGACTCATCTGTTCCCAGCTTTCCTTCCCCAGCTTGGTAAAGTCGTTGTGCATCCTGCTGAGCTTTTTGATAATCTACAGTTTGATTCTCATCCCGATTACCCTGCAAAGAAAAACAATGTATCATGACCACTGCACACTAGCTTTCACTTTGTCACTAATCATTTAAGAATATAAACAATGAAAAACAATGAATTCTAAAAAAATAGTCACACTATGTTCTTTGTAAAATTACTTTTAATAAAAAATCATCAAAAATGGAAATTAGTCATGCATCATTTCCAATGTTTAATGTTTCATGCTCTTTACTATGTTTAGAACTGTATAGACAAAAATTACCACTTGGAATGTGGGCTACAATCCATATAATTCTACAAGGGATTTCTGAACTTATGTATCTATCTATATTTAATTTCTGTACGGCAAGTAATATTTAATGTTCATTTACTTTTTTTAATATTATCTGTTTCAATGATATTAGGCAAACACAAGCACATATAATAATCACATTCAAGCTTAATGTGGCACAGTGGTTAGAGTGCAGTACTGCAGGCTACTTCTGCTGACTGCTGGCTGACTGCAATTTGGCAGTTCAAATCTCACCAACTCAAGGTTGACTCAGCTTGAGATCGGTAAAATGAGGAGCCAGATTGTTGGGGGCAATATGCTGACTCTGTAAACACTTAGAGAGGGCTGTAAAACACTGTGAAGCAGTATATAAGTCTAAGTGCTATTGCTATACCCACAAGCGAGCTAAGTCCATCTTCCCTTGAATTCCATTGAGCAATATTCTCAAATAATGGTTATTTGAGAATATTCCTATGTGCATAGGCATGAGCAGGCAATACATCAGTTTAATTGAATCTTCCTGTGTAGACCTGATTTTTCATGCCTAACATCAAAAGTTATTCCAAAAAAGTCATGTAAGGTTACATTTTGGGGATAAACCTAATATGACTGCTGAATTTAGAAAGTGCTATTCTTTCTCTCTGTTCGGAATCAAGATTTTAATGTATGGAAGGCATGGCTACTGGATTGGGGCTGCAGATGTCTAGGTGACCATTAGACAGCAGTTTAGGCCAGACCTGGTAGGGAAATTGAGTGGGGTAAGAAATAATCACTGGATCACTGAAACATTTCCCTGTGTGTCCCTCCCATTACTCATTAAGTTCCTTACCCAGGTTTGTTTGTTTTTGTAGCATCTTTTCACTTTTATAGGAGCCTAGGTGGTTTACTTTGTTCACTGCAATTATAAATCCCTATGATTTCACGAGGGATGGCTTCACATCCATCTGCCCCAGTCTTCTGGTGTTATAATTGACTGAGGAATCATCACAGAAAATCCCATTAGCTATCATTCCATCACAGGATACAACCACTTGGCTGGAAAACAAACACTCACCTGAAATGAAAGGAAAACAATGAAAGTTGAATTTAAAATCTCAGAAGGCATCATGATGTTTCCTGACAATTTTCATGCTGAGTTTCAAATATTAAAATCCTCCCAGTTGTTAAATAAAGGATGATGAGAAAAGTATGCATTTTAATTTCCATTGGGAACACGTGTTATGTGAGACAATTGTGTTATTACTTTTGTTTTGAAATACACATGGAAATTTGTAATGTGCGTGAGATATAGGCCGTGCAGAACAAGTAAGCTGGAACAATGAAATAGGCCTTGGAGAACAATGTTGTCTTTGGGCTTCAAATAATTTATGCAATAGGCAAAGCCTTTATTAAGTGAAATACACTACAGTATATGAAGTGGCACTTTAAACAGTGTGAACAATCCTGATTCTGTAATGAAAAATTGAGCATGGAAGCAATCTGTCAATTCAAATGTCATGTTCAGCCTATATAGAAGAGTTTCATTTCAAAAGTGTATGGGGACAAGCAATACTCTGAAAGGAGGTTCAAGAATATTAAGGGGGGACAGAGATGTCATAAACATCTGTTTGTCCCTTAACCCTCCCTCTACCCCAAAAGTTGCTCATTCTTGAGATTCTGAGGGACACTAAAAGGATGTCACACTGGACTGCATCACATTTTGTTCATCCTGCCCTATAGTTGGCTGTCCTCACCAATAGGAGAGTAGGGTCAGCCGAAGAGATGTGTTGCCTACATCAAAAGACAAGATGGTGTATCCTATCCCTTTTTATTTTATGTACTAAACCTGACACACTTTGTTTGAATCTGGAGGCAATATGTTAACTTATAGATGCAGGAAACTTATAAAGCTAACCAAAGTTTATCTTCCAATCTTCATGGTTACTCCCCAATCCTCAGTTTTATTATATGAGGAATATTATAATGCTATAGCAATGAAGCTTGTGCCTTCCAGATTGACATGAGATTGCCAAGGGTTGTAGGCCTATGAGAAATGGCTGGAACAAACCTGGATAGAGCTTTTTAGAGAATTGTACAAAAGTGAAAAATTCATGACCCTTAACCCCCATCAAACTCTATAAGAAGGTTGAAACCATTGTCATTAAGATTAGCTCTTATAACATACCTCTGGAAACCTTAATTATGCTATCCCTCCTTTCTTATACTTCAGTGAATTAGGTAGGTAACTGCATGAGCCATTTCCAAATACTGTTTTGTTGTCTGAAATAAAATATGTTTCAGCCCCTTTCCCCTGGGTAACGACTTGTAACCATTTGTTTAGTGACCATTCAAAGTTACAACGGTACCGAGAAAAGGGACTTATGATTATTTTTCACACTTACAACCATTGCAGCATCCCCAGGGTCACATGATCAAAATTCAGACAGTTGGCAAACTGACTCATATTTATGACAGCTGCAGTGTCCTGGGGTCATGTGACCCACTTTTGTGACTTTCTGATGAGCAAAATCAATGGGGCAGCCAGATTCCCTTAACTGTGTTATTCAGTTAACAACTGCAATGATTCACTTAACAACAGTGACAAAAATGTCACAAGATGGCGCAGAATTGGCTTAACAACTGTCTCACTTAGCAACAAAAAAATTGGGCTCCATTGTGGTAATAGGTTGAAGACTGCCTATATTATCATAGTTTTTTTTAAAAAAAGAAAACAGGTTCTCTCATTTTCTGTACTAGGTGTGATATCACCAGGTATGTTTACTATGGCCCTCAAAGAAGAAATAATTTTAATTTTGGTTCCTCAAAAGTGTCCCATCCCAAACCGGTACAGTAGAATCTCTGGTCATGGCCATAATTCATTCCATAACTTTGCTCGCAACCTAACTTGGTCGTGACCCAAACCTAATTTTGGAAATTTGGCACTTACAGAAAAAAAATGGCATGGGAGGGAAAATCAGCTGCAGAAAAAAAAAGTGATTTGGGGGGGGGCGGACCCCAATTTGGCCGTGGTCAGAAGCGTTGGTGACCAGAGGTTCTACTGTACATGAGAACTCACTCCTGGCAAAAGCCTGATCTATAAAGGATTATCAAATGAAATTAGTCCAGAGCTGGATAGTGTCATTCTTAAAATAGACCTGTGCATTAAATGGACATTGATAGTCTGCACAATTTAAAAGGCAAAGTGAATGATTTACAATATTTCTAAGTACATTATAAATCCAGCTCTCTATACTTTTCCTTTAAAAATGGGGGAAATGACCTTAGAGAGAGGAAGAACTCTCAAAAGGAATCTCAGCCCTCAGAAGGAAAAGGGGCCTAGGAAGCATTTCAGAAGGGACACTTCCTCATTTTCTGGAAAATAAAAAATAAGGGAGAGAAGCGCCTTTATACTTGAAAGATTCTGTTACAGTAACTTACAATAAAGATAGTGATAGTCCTTATGGTTTGAGCTTTTCTATCTGGATTATCTTGAAAGACTGTCAATTTTTAAAATATACTGAGTAACAACCAATTATCAGCCCATCTATTAAAAGAAAAATTCTAATTTGAGGTATAATTTCCTGCATTTCCACTCAAGAAATCAAAATTACCTGCTATATAGCGATTCCATGTGGTCTTCCATCCAGAAGCTCAGCAGATCTAAAACTGTTTAATTTCAGCAGAGCGATTCCACTTTGTGTTTTCTGATTAAATCCTGCCTTATTGGACCTGTATTTCTAACTTAGAGGCAACATGTTCAGCTGCCTCTTGCCTGAAGCTATATTTTAACTACGTGTTGGCTATATTTCAAGTTAACATTGAATTACAGTTTCATGTTTCACCATTTTAATTTATGTTACCATTTGCCCCACATCACATGCTGGTTGTTGTTTCTTTTTCACAAAAGTAAATGAATTTCAGTCCCTGAGAGAATTCTTCAGATTTGTTTTCCTCTAGAAAAAAAGAGAAAGAGCAATCTCAAAAGCAAAAACTCTTGTTCTGATACAACAGAACCTCCTTCCAGAGCCATTCCTTGACTATTTGGACTGAAAGCAAAATGAGACACCATCTTTCCACTACTTCATGCCAATCTTTAGATGCTGTGGGCTCTTGGCATATACCAAGGTCAGCTTTCAGTGAGACATTCTTTTACATACCAAGATATCCATTATCTCCAAATATATGGAATGAATCACTGCAGAATAGAAATAGAAAACATAAGTAAAGTAATATTAATATGGATTTTTGGCAAGGAAAATTTTATGCTCTGATACAGGGTTATCTCTTAAGCTCCACTCCTCTCCTCCCACTTAGTGTTGTTAAGATCCATAATTCCTTCACAAGAAGGAATCTCTTTCACTTAGGTATTCTAAAAGTATCATGGTCTTAGATCAAATGGTTCTCGGAATCTTCATTTGCCCTTCAGCATTTTATACATTTCGGTGGAAATTTGAGAGATTGTATTCACTTACTTTATAATGGGACTAGACTTTTCTTTTTTCAGGAATGTGTATACCATGAATATTCCTGACACCTAGCCAACCTATCGCCCAAGCCTTTTGATTTAATAATCAAAAGGAAAGAACGTTTATGTGACCTGTTCTCACCTTGTTGTTGTTGTTGTTGTTGTTGTTGTTGTTGATGATGATGATGATGATGATGATGATGATGATGATGATGATGATGATGATGATGATGATGATGATTACATTCCTGCTGCTCTCCACCAGCTGGAATTTAGGGACATGCAACCTTTAAACACCAATCTAATCTGTGACCATGATGGTGATCAATTGCTCGCTAGAGATCTAATCACCATCTGCCTTGGAAGATTTTGTTAAGATTGTGAAGCAGGAACTGTTGTGTGGGGTAGTTGAGATTTTTATTATAAACTGGAAGTGGTTCTAATTTCATATTTTGATCGTTCTTGTTGTCAAATGCTTTCTGGATTGACGAACACTTTAATTTGAGATTTAATATACATCTGCGTGAACTGGATTGCAAGCCTCCTGGAGTTCATTTATAATGGTGGCCAATTGACAGACAGACAGACCTTTACAAGCTGGTCTGTTTTCTCTTTTTGAAGCTGTATAATGGAACGGCCATCTTTCAAGCTGGACTTATCTCCCCAAATGAGATTCTTCTCCCTCCAAGTCATGTCTGTTTGAAACTCCATTTGTTTTGTTCCATAAAACATAGAGAAATTGGACAGGTTGTAATAGGTTGACATCCATTACAGGCCTTCCTTTTTGTCCTTTGTGAAGCAAATAAAGTAGGGACTGACTTCTATCCAAGACTGCAATAACTGTTATAGTGTCTCTTCTGCCAAACCTTTTATTTTCTCACTCAGTAGTTAAAGGAAACCATTGAGATATATATATATATATATATATTTAGCTGAAGATGGGTTTGAATTTCCCCATTTTTATGAGGACAATTTGCCTCCTACAAAAAAAGGAGGGCAACTGAATTTGCTTGTTATTTTCAGGGTAGATTGCTTATCTCATGGGGGGGAGAAGGAAGGAAGAAGGGAAGAAATTTCCTTTTGTCTAAGAAAAAAAAACCCACACACAATAGTCTTGCTTCGAGTCTGCTTTTACAGTGATTAACCTCTCTTGCATACACAGACTTATCCATATTTCGTGAAGCATTCTTCTGATTAAAAAGAAGTTGCCTAAAAATTCAGGTATTAAAAGAAAAAAAAGGCATAAATTGGAAATCTGGGGATGCATGCCTTACACTTATGGGTAGCTAAGGAAATACATTTTTAAAAAAAAAATACACATGGTTACACGAGTAAACATGCACTTCTTGAGTTTCATTCAACCCTGACTTGTTAGACAAGAAGTTCCATGCAGTCTGCTGTTTCATGCATGATAGACACTAGTTGCCAGGAGGAGGAGGAGGAGGAGGAGGAGAGGGAGAGAGAGAAGGGAGTGGAAGGGCAAGAGGGAATGGAGAAGAAAGAGGAGGAAGAGGAGGAAGAGGAGAAAATAGTGAAGAGAGAGAAAGAGAGAGAAGGAGAATGGAAGAGCAAGGTGAAGGGCAAGCTCACTTCCTTTGGCTCCAACATTTTCC
>JANHFL010009054.1:8406-21950 GCA_032468155.1 Oxyrhabdium leporinum | reverse complement strand
CAGGATGGACGTGGCCAGCTGAACATCACTCAAATTGGGGGCGCCTGTGGTGGCCTAGGTGGGGCTGGGAGGATCCATTGTCTCCAGTGGAGGAAGGTGAGACCAGGGCCATGCCCACCCGGCCCCTAAGGTCAACCACAACCGTGATGCAGCCCTCAATGAAATCAAGTTTGACACCCCTGTCCTTGAGATTCCTGCTGCTGTGCTCACTCTCCTTGGCCAGGTTGCTCATGGTGTGTGCAGGAGGGCAAGGTGTGTGGGCCAAGCTGAGGTGCTGAGGGCCAGTCTTCCGCTGTTTCCAGGGTGGCTTTGCGGGCCAGATCTAACCACCTCGCAGGCCAGATCTGGCCCACGGGCTTTGAGTTTGACACCCCTGCTCTAGATTATCCGGTGATGTTATTCTTCCTTAGAAGGAAAGGCTAGCATAGGAGGATCAGAAATCTTTGACTTCATTCTGATCAATACGGAAAACAGTTGACAAAATGGAAATTACAGAACATTTCAAAGAACCTGCTATGCAATGCAGGATTCTTTTATTTTAAAGCGAGAAAACTGAATGCAAATATCTATTGTAGATATAAAGTGGAGAATTTTATTACAGCAGTAGTGAATGTGATTCGTGCCAAGAGAAGCAAGTCATAAAATGAGCTCCAAAAGGGTAGGAATTTAGTATCAGAGAAGAAATTATATTGGTGTGGCTCGGAAAAAGTTATATAATTATTTACAACCTTGAAAAACTTCACAGTACAGCTAGTCCTCACTTAACAACCGTTATGGGATCAGCAACTCCACTGGTAAGCAAAATAGTCACTAAGTAGGAAATCACCTGATTGCAACTTTGCTTTCCAACTGGAAAAAGATAAGACCAGTCAGTTTCACACTTTTGTTTGCCTCCTAACCACTCCCCCAACCTTTGGAAGCCTGGCATGAGGGCCTATTGTTCTATACACATTGAAAGCAATGAGGTCATGCTGCTGGGAGCTGCAGGCATGCTATGCAGACAGCCTGTAGTGCTCTCTTGAAATCCCTTCTCCAATTTTTCCACTTTGTGAGGAAGGGAAGGGAAGAAAAGAAAACAGTGAGAGATTTCTGTAAGAAATCTCTCCTTTGCCTGCCCCTTTCCTGCTGGTGGTGCAATTGCACTGCTCTCAATCTGTTGAACAGCAAACAACTTATTCTCTTGTAATCCCTTTCTCTCCAATCTCTGTCCTGTGGGGGAGGGAGAAGAGTTAGGCAAAGGAAAGATTGCCTACAAAAATTGCTTAATTTACAAGCACACAAGCACACACAGAGGCCAGTCTTCCAAAGGCAGAAGAGTGGCTAGGTAGCAAACAAAATTTGAAAGTGTGAAACCAATTAGTCTTGTGTCTTTCCAGCTATATAGCACAGTCACAGTCATGTGATTTCCTACTTAGTAAATACTCTGCTTAGCAGAGCTGCTAGTTGCCAATTAGAATCATCCAGCAGGAGCTACCTGTAATTGTGAAGTTACAGCCCACTCACAGCCGCTCTCTTGTCAGCCTTTCCAGGTAAGGAATCAATATTTTATCTCAAGACATCCTTACAGCTACATAGTAAGAATGTGATTGCCTTCAAATCTTCCTTATATAGGTTAAAAAATCGTGTGTCTTGTTGAAACTGAGATATTTAAGCAAAAAGGATGTATGCGTAGAAAACGGAAAAGTTAAGACTATTATCCCTTCAGTCCAAGGCTAAAGCTGCAAATTTCCAGAAAACTAAAAAGAAAATATATATAAAAACACCCCCAGCCCTTCTGATCCAAGGAATTATTATTTGTGAAAACACCAGGATTATTTTTAAATTTCTGCATAATTAACTTCTGTTTTTAACTGAGTTTAATATCCCTTATTTTATGTAATCCAACCTATTTGATCAAACTGGGAACCTCAGAAATTTCTATCCAACAGTGATTTACATTGTTTCCGCGTATCTCCCTATATAAATATAACTTTTACCAGTGTAGATATTATCTTGCTAAAAAAAATTGATATAGTTTTTGTCTAAGTGAAAATTTACAAACATTTTGATCTCACTGCTTTTATTTTTGCACCTAATATTTTTTAAAAATAAACTCATACCTTCATTGCATGCCTTAAACTCCAGGCATCATAATAGGTACATGGCATGAACAACGCAAGGATCAGTTCTTCCATATTCCCACTAAGCTCCGACTTCAGGTCTTTAATTAAATCCTGTCCAGTTATCCAAATAAGTATCAGAAAGAAGTATATTCACAACACCTTAAACATATATTTGAATATATACTCAAGACAAAAATTAGCTAGAGTAAGATACATTTCAAACAGAAATTTAAGGAAATAGATGAAAAAAAATACATTTTTTATTTATATTAGGAGGCTCCAATTATTTAATTATTTTTAAACAATTGCTTTTGATTATTAAGTGTAAAACTTAAATGCAATATTTAATTAGTAAAACAGGACTGAATAACAATAATTTAATGACCACAATAGCAACATTATGAATGGGCTACAATGCATAGGCATACTTACCACAAACAATAGAAGCAAATAACTGTAGCAATTAAGAAAACATAAATAAATAAAGCAATGTAAAATATAAACTCATAATGCAGGCAGTTCAGATATTCCCAACTAAACTGTCAATTTTCCACTCAACTCACCCCAATCTAGATTTGCATGTTATTAAAAAGCAGTTCATAGCTTCTGAAAAATGTCTTGTCCAAAAAGACAACATCTGGATTTCCTTCCTCTGCACAGGTAGTCTTTGGATTACAATGGCAATTTGAGCCAGAATTTCCAACACTAAGCAATGTGATCATAGTGCAAAGTCACATGACCACATTGCATAGCGATGGCAATCCCAGTAGTCCTGATTGCTGTTGTTAATTCCAGAAATGTGTGGGTTGTTAAATGGGAAGAAATGGGAGCCCCAAACAAACAAGCTGGTGAATGAGACCTATGGTAAAAGCTACAGTCAGGCAGGGATGCTCAGGCAGATGCCAAAGTGGGGCAGGTGAAAAAGCAGCAAAAGCAGGAGTGATATATCACCTCCTGCAAGCTTCCCCATTGACTTTGCTTCCAGGAAGCCAGGAGGGAATGTCAGAAATCATGATCACATGATTGCTGCTTGCTGCACTGTCATAACTGCAAGCCAGGCATCAAAGTTCCAGGTTGCAATCACATGACGGCGGGGATGCTGCAATAGCTAGACCTCTGAGGACCAGTATAAATCTCCCTCATTTGGTGCCATCAAAACTTTGAATGGATGTTGAATGAGTGATCATAACCACAGGACTATCTGCATGTGCTGAGTGCAAGCAGATGGTCACATCCAATTAGCAAAACACTTGAGTGGCAATTCATTTCTTACTTCCTTGAAATCAGATGAAGAATGGAGGGCGGATTTACCCATGAAGTTTTAATCTGTACATAAGTATAACTTGATCTTGAAAATTGTAACTTGAAAATTGTAGGACATTCAGAGGAGAGACTATCACTGAACTATTGAGTGTTCATATATTAAATATCATTCCCACAATGTAAAGTTCAGTAAAATGAAGAGCAAACCAAATTTCCTTTAGATCTTTCTTAGCTCCAACAAACAGACAAAATGTCCTGCCATATTGCTGTTCTTCCTGTGTCAATTACAAGGAGTCCTCAACTTAGGACCACAATTGGGACCAGAATTTCCATTGCTAAGCAAGATGGTTGTTAGGTAAGTCACATCCAATTTTACAACCTTTTTTGCAATGATTATTAAATGAATTACTCAAATTATTAAGTGAATGAATCAAGCTTCCCTTACTGACTTTCCTTGTCAGAAGCCAGCTGGGAAGGTTGTAAATGGCGATCTGATGACTCCGGTTTGCTGCAACTGTCATAAATAAATGCCGGTTGCCAAATTTTGATCACATAACAGTAACGATGCTGCAACAAACTTAAGTGCAAGGACCAGCTGAAAGTCACTTTTTCAGTGCTGCTGTAACTGAACAGTTGTAAGTCAAGGACTACCTGTATTGGAAAAATATAACCAACCATACCTTGCCATACATAGTCTTGAAAGCAGATTTAATTTGTTGCCTCTGATCATTTGAATGGTTGGCAACAACATCAATGATTGCTTGCTCATCCGTACCTTGGAAGCAAGAAACACGAATAGTCAATGTTGTACCACAACCATTCCTCCATTCAACCCCTGAAGGTTACATCGAGAAAGCATTTAAGGCTGCCCCTCACTCTCATTTTTGCTCTTCAGATCTCTGATGCATAAGCCTTTGCTAATTAACAAATGAGACTGTGGCTGGCAGGAACTCTGGAAGCTCTACAAGATTGCTTTGGGCGCAGAAATTGGAACATATTTAAAGAGGCTGCAATGAATGGACAACATACTGATGTGAACGAGTATGGATCTACTGTGTCTGCTTATATTAAAAATGTATGGAAAATGTCAATGTTCTTAAAGACTACTGTTATGCAAGCAAATGAGCAACCTTGAATGTCTCAGAAGTACAGAATTTCTTTCAAGATCCTACAGACCCTAGACGTATGTGGCAAGGTACTTTGGGTTATTACTGACTATAAGGCAGATTCCCTGACATGTAAAGGTGACACAGATTTTCTAAACAAGCTAAATATGTTTTTGGGATGGTTTGAGGCCACAATGCTCCAGCAGGGAAGGCTGTTCCCCTTTCTGATGAACAGGTGCTCAGGTTTGATACTACTGCCATTCGGAAGGTCCTGCAGAAAGTCAATACTCAAAAAGCTGCGGGTCCTGATAATATCCTGGGCAAGTACTTAAGGAGTATGCTGACCAGTTGGCCACTGTTCTCACAGACATCTTCAATCTCTTGTTGCATCAGGTTATGGTTCCATCATATTTTAAAAGTACAATCATTGTACCAGTGCCCAAAAATCTATAATCACATGCCTTAATGATTACCGTCCAGTTGCACTCACTTCCATTATGATGAAGTGTTTTGAGAGATTGGTAAAGGACTATATGGTTTCATGCCTCCCCCCTCGACTCATTACATTTAGCCTATCAGAAGAACCACTCTATAAATGATGCACTTTCCTGTGTGGTTCATCTTAGCTTGGTGTATCTGGAGGAGAATACTCATGCGCGAATGCTGTTTGTTGATTTTAGTTCAGCGTTTAACACAATCATCCCTCGGCATTTGGTGAACAAATGGGCCTATTATTTTTTAGTATTCCTTTATGTAACTGGATACTTGATTTCCTTATTGATAGGCCCCAGTCTGTGCGAGCTGGAAGAAAAGTTTCCAACTCCATCTCCTTGAGTACAGGGTCCCCACAAGGCTGTGTCTTGAGTCAGCTACTGTTCAACTTGATGACCCATGACTGCTGTGCCAAATCTGCTATGAATCATATTGAAGTATGCGGATGACACAGCAGTGGTGGGTCTTATCCTGGACAACAATGAATGTTTATAGGGAACAGGTGAAGGCTCTGGTGTACTGGTGCAATAAAAGTAACCTGGTTCTAAATGTTAATAAAACAAAGGAGATCATTCATGAGCCATGGTGGCGCAGTGGTTAGAGTGCAATACTGCAGGCTATTTCTGCTGACTGCTGGCTGACTGCAAACTGGGAGTTCAAATCTCACCAGGCTCAAGGTTGACTCAGCCTTCCATCCTTCTGAGGTGGGTAAAATGATGACCCAAATTGTTGGGGGCAATATGCTGACTCTGTAAACCGCTTAGAGAGGGCTGTAAAGCACTGTGAAGCAGAATATAAATCTAAGTGCTATGCTATTGTAGATTTTAGAAAGAGCCAGCATAGTCATACTTCACTAAGTATCAAGGATGCAGCTGTAGAGGTGGTTAATAGTATTAAGTATCTGGGGGTGCAGATAACTAACAATCTGAATTGGTCTCTCCACATGTCACCCTGAGTGAAACATGTAAACCAGCATCTGCACTTCCTGTGTTAGATGAGGAGAGTACATCTTTCTCCTTCTGTCCTGGCCACTTTTTACAGAGGCACGATTGAGAGCATTTTAACAAACTGCATCAGTTTGGTTTGGTGGCTGCAGTGCCTCAGATAGAAAGTCCATACAGAGAGTGGTAAGGACAGTCGAGAAGATTATAGGAAGCTTGCTTCCCATTATTCAAGATACTGCTTATAGGAGCTATGTGCTTAGAGCTCAAAGGATTGTTAGAGACCCCACACACCCACTTTATGGTCTGTTTCTGCTGCTCCCCTCTGGGAGGATTTTTCGAAGTATTTCTAGCAGGACTACCCGATTCTGTAACAGCTTTGTTCTCTATGCCATACATCTGGTAAAAAGATTCATTTTTCTCACCATGTACATGTATACATCCGAACTAGATTTGTTGTTTCTCTGTCTCATATAATGTAGGTGGGTATGTGGGTATATGCATAATTATTTGTTTGTCATGTTTATGTAGTGTATATTGGAGGTAGTGACCCTTTGAGAGCTGTATGCAATGAAATTTCATTTTAATGTATGCCAATTAGTGTACATTTAAAGTTACAATAAAGTTATTCATGTCTAAGCTCTACACTTGGTATTTCAAAAGCATAGTGTAGATCAGGGTTGTCAAACTCACATCGTCATGGCAGCATCATGTGACGTATCAGGTCATTTTTCCCTTTCACTAAACAGGGTGGGGGCGGGGCCAGCACGTGATGCATCCCAGCCTGCAGACCGCTAGTCTGACACCCCTGGTATAGGTGCTCTCACAAAATGACTGCTAAAACTAGTAAGAAATACCCATTTATTAGGAGATAATCAATCCATCAAATAATATTTCTCTGGTCAATGACCAGGAGTAAGTAATACTTCCTGCCAACTTCAGCAAACATCAGCCACTAGTTGACCTTTGCCTTTTTTTCTGAATAGACAAGCATATTTCTGAGCAAAGCACTGGAGTACAGTTCTCCTCCATATATATATATATATTTAAATATATAATGAGCATCCTGTTTGTGAATTCCAGCATCCTTCTTAGAAATAAAGATATTTTTTTTTAAAAAAATCTAAATAAAGATAGGGTTTCCCTTTGCAGCACATTCACTTTTCATTTAAAATTAAAATAATCTAATTTCTTTTTAAAAAAATAAATCCCATGGGATAGGAAACCAAGGAGGCAGATGCCAACTGTCCTGGTGACCAAGACAGGCATCTTAGTGGGTCCAAGATTTTGCACTGGGTCTCAGTCAACTGTGGCAAAATGTCTGTGCATTTGGGTTTTCACAAGCGTATCACAAATACCACAGATGTCACAGGACTTCTTAAAATGTGTTTTCAGCAGTCCAGACTAAGGGAGAAAATTTACAAGTGTGGAAATGTCAGGGAAAAGTCAATTTTCTTTTGCTGAAGTGCATCTTTGACTAATACATTACTCTAACAAACAGGTCTATGGAGATTCTCAATTATGCAGGTTATGGCTGTCCCAAAAGTATTTTTTTTCAAAAGTCAACTGGACTATCTTGGTTTTTTTTCTTTGAAATCATTTTCCTTCTCATCTAAGCAGCTTCTTCAGTTCTGACTGAATAATGGGGAATGAAAGAATTTATATTCTTTGCAATCATCTGGTCATTAGCACTTTGAAGGTAAGTCATTAGTTGTCTGAGAGTCATTGAGGCCACTTAGAGATTTATGTGCACACTCAGGATAACCTGAATCAGAGTGCAAATTGATATGAAAGCTTCTTGGGACTGCTGAAGGGACTGTGTTATAGACAGGAGATAGTTGGTGTGATATCCATTCCCCTCTCTTGTGTGCGGGTTGTTCAGTTTTAACACAGATGAATTGTGAGGTTGGAAGGGGGTGTTTTGGCACCATTGAACTGCAGAACAACAAAATGGCAGAACCAGAGACACAAGAATTAAGGATGAAGGTATCTGCAGCCCTTGCCAATGCCAAAACACCTCCTTGCAACCTCACAATTCAAGAATGGAGAGCAGTGACCTCTCTAAGAAGAGACCCAAACATCACCATCTTGCGGCCTGATAAAGGAAGATGCAGTTTATTCTGAACACATTCAGATGAGATAATGATTTCCTATGGTGTCACTTCACTCTTCACTTGCATTCCAACAACTGAAGCTGTCATGGTAGCAAAGAAAGACAGACCTCTGCCTGACCACTACCTATTTTAAATATAATGAAAGTTTCTACAGACAGAAACACAACTGCACCATGGGGTTCACCTGTGTCCCCCATTGTGGCCAATCTCTACATGTAAGAAGTAGAAATCAAAATGCTTAACTCCATCACAGGAATTCCACCCACTCACTGGTATAACAATATGGATGATACTTGGGTCAAGATTAAACACAGGAAATGGAAGCCTTCACAAAACACATCAGCTCTGTGGACAGATACATTAAATTCACATGGGAAGATATTAAGGAAAATATTCTGGCTTCCCTGGACTGCAGTACACATGAAGGAAGACAGAAGCCTCAACACAAGTATATAGAAAACCCACACATAGAGATCAGTATTTACATTTTGATTCTTATCACCCACTAGAGTACAAAATGGGAGTGATCTGAATCCTACACTACTGGGCTGAAGGTTTGTCTATCAGCAAAGAAGGAAAAGAAAAAGAACTAAAACACATCAAGGAAGCCTTCAGAACTTGTGGCTATATCCTAACTTGGCCTCCATCAAATCCAGAAAAGGATCCAGAAGTTATAAGAAAAAGGTAATCAATTTCCTGCAACAGCTACTATTATCTATTACTTTATCTATTATTCCTCCATAATAGATAAAGAAGAGAACAACAAATGAAGCAATTCCATACGTTGCAGGAGTATCTGAAAAGATCAGGAGGATTTTCAACCAACACAACATATGAGCACACTTTAAACCCAAAAATACATTAAGCCAGAAGCTTGTCCCCCCCAAGGATAAAACTCCAAGATACAAACTGTGAAATATGGTAGCGCAATGCAGTGAGACGTGCAGATCTGTATATTGGGGAAACAAAACAACCACTTTACAAATGCATGGTACAACACAAGAGAACAAACCCACCAGGACACAATTCAGCAGTCCATCTGCATCTGAAAGACAAAGGTCACTCTTTTGAAAACAGAAAAGTTCACATTCTTGACAGAGAGGACCACTGGTTTGAAAGAGGAATCAAAGAAGCTGTCTATGTTAAAATTGAACAGTTCTCACTCGACAGAGGGGAAGGGATAAGACACCACCTATGTCCTGTAGAACACAGTCCTTTCAGCAGTCCCAAGAAGTTTCGACATCCATTTGTGCTCTGATTCAGGTGACTCTGAGGGTACAGATAAATCTCCAAGTGGCCTTAACAACTCTTAGAGACTGATCTTCCAACTGCTAACAACCAGATGACCGCAAAGAATACCTTCCATTCCTCACTACTCAGTCTGAAGTGAAGAAGCTTCTTGGATGAAAAATGAAACATTTTCAAAGAAAAAACTCAAGAAAGTCTAGCTGCCTTTTGAAAAGCATCTTTGGGTCTAGCAAACAGGATTTATCCCAGCTGTTATTTTTATTCACCTTTATAGGTCAATCTGTCCCCAGCACTTTTGTCCTTTCACACTGTTGCCCAGTTCTCTTTTTAAGCAAGCTGAACAATTGAGCCATGAAAGTAGAAAATAATATTGCCAGCAACTCTGTTGCACAATAATTGCATATCGTTATTTCTAAAAGCAGTAATAAAATATCTAGAGAAAGCAGAAGTAAATCTGTGGCTTTTGTGCTTAAATCTAAATGTAAACACCTCATAAATATTCCAAAATATAAGAGCTCTTACCAAATCCTTTCATAGCCTTGCGCAAAATTTCTGCATCCCTCCCTGCATCAAAGTTAGGAGCTGGTCGAATTGTGCCTTCCATGCTCTGAGTTAACGCTGCAGGCTGAGAATGAAAATCTGTTATTACAAAACTTTATTCTTATTCAGAATTTGTTCAATTTTAATAATCAAATATTGATTACTATAATGTGACAGAATCAGTGGACCAGTGAAATGCTGTGGATATAATTTACTTGGATTTCAGTAAAGCATTTGATTAAGTAGACTATAACCTATTACTTGATAAGATAGAAAAATGTGGTTGGAAAGCTTCATCACCAGGTAGATTCCTAACAATCTCACTCAACTTGTAGTCCTTAATGGAACTGCGTTGGAAGTATGCAATGAGGTACCCCAAGGTTCTGTCTTAGGTCGGGTATATCTTCCTTGTAACTACAAAAAGGCATTTAATTCTCTGCCACATGACTGGATAATCAAGTGCCTAGAAATAACAGCAGTCAGTAGAAACATCAGACACTTTGTGCAAAGATCGATGGCACAATGGAAGACACAGTTGCAGGTCAATGGTGAGAGACTGGGAGAGGTTAATATCAAGAGAGGAATATTTTTAAAGATATTCACTATCACCACTACTATTTGTCATTACACTGTTTCCTCTGTCAACAGTACTGAATAATTCAGCCTGTGGCTATAAACATCAAAAACATCTGTCAGACTATTCCACCTCCTTTACATGGATTATCTGAAGCTGTATGGAAAAACACCATCTGAAATATAATCACTGCTCAACACTGTTCATATGTACAGCCAATATATTGCAATGGAGTTTAGATTGGACAAATGTGTCACACTCACTATCAGACAAGGAAAAATAGTGAAAACTGAAGGAATCAAATGAAAATCCCATGAAAATAACATTAAGAGTCTGGATGAAGTACCTGGGTATCCTTCAAGCTGACAATATCAGGCACACTGAAGTCAAGAAAAAGATTAGAAGTAAATATATCAAGAGAGTGAAGATCTTCAAATCCAAACTCAGTGGAGGAAATACTATCAAGTCAATCAATACCTGGGCAATTCCAGTCATTAGATACACAGCTAGAATAGTGGGCTGGACTCAAGCAGAACTAAAAGCAATGGATAGGAAGACCAGAAAAATAATGATAATGAATCACACCCTTCATCCATATAGCAACATTGACAGACCTACCTACTAAGGCAAATAGGTGGGTATGGATTGTTGCATTGTTGCATGCACATCAGATAGTTGAAGAAAAAAAAGGGCTTTGGAAGAATATCTGAAGAAGATGAAGAAGGTGCACTGAATTTAGTATGCCAGGAAGGTTTACTGTCGACTGGAGAGATCAAACTGGCCTACAAAAAAGACCAAACGCAGAACAGAATGGAGGCAGGAGAAGATAAAGCACTATATGGCCAGTACATTAAAAAAATAGCAGGGAAAACATCATAGCAAGACCTGGCAATGGCTAAGAGCAGGAAACTGAGGGACTAATTCTTAAGGACAAATGCATACAACGCCAGAATTGAAAGGACAAGAACAGAGACAGTAAGTGCTGCCTATGCAAAGAAGCTGAAAAAACAGTGGCCCACACGGTAAGCTGCTGCAAGATGCCCAGACTAACTACAAGCAGCAGCATGACAAATAGCAATAATGTTGCATTGGAAGATCTGCAAGAAATATCATTTGCCTGCAAGCAAGAACTGGTGGAACCATAAAATAGTCATAGAAAATGAAGAAATTAAATTGCTCTGGGACTTTAGAATTCAAACAAACAAGCACCTGCCACATAACAACCCAGACTTAGCAATTGTCGTAAGAAAGACAAAACAGTTTGGATAGTATATGTGACAGTGCCTGGAGACAGTAGAAGAGAAAGAATTGGAGAAGATAACAAAATACAAAGACCTACAAATAGAAATAGAATGACTGTGGCAAAGGCAAGCAAGAGTAGTACCAATAGTAATAGGCGCCTTGGGTGCAATCCCAAAACAACTTGAACACCACTGGCACTGACAAATTTGCATTCAGTTAATTGCAAAAGGTGGCTTTACTCCTGCAATGATATTGACACCATCAAACATCCAGATCTGCCTATCCCAGGTCCTTGGTAAGGCCTTGATAGGTAGACAAAAATGCCAAATCCAGTCTGAACATCTGACTGACTGTGCAAATAACAACAACAACAACAACTCAAAGGGCACACTTGGTGGACCACTAGACTTTTTCTGCTATCAGTTTTCTGTTTCTATGGAACTAAGACATTAAGTGTTGTGGTCTTGCTTGTTAAACTTCAAATTATACAAACTGAATTCTAGTACTAATGCTACCAAGAATAAAAATTTATTAATCCTTTAATGGTGATAATCTGCTGCTGCCATTTCTTCCAGCCACCAAAGGTCTGCTCTAGGGAAGGAATAGTTAATATATAGGGAAGACAATGAAGAAAAAACACAACCTAAAAAGGAATGTGAGGATGAGAATGATATTTCAGACTGTGACCCAAGATCAACTGATTGACTCGCTGAATAGCTACAGTAAGGCAAGCTAAGTCAAGGAAGAATAGTTTACAATAACTACCATTCATCCAATTTGAATATAATGACAAAATATGTTCTTTATAGATCAGAATGTCAGGCTGGTTTGAATGAATGGTGGGAATGGGTGTGGTTTAGGTCTTTTTAGATTATCAAATTATCAAAATTATCAAAAAGTTTAATATGCTCTCCAAATGCTGTTTTCTATGTGAGAAAACCATAAGCTTTTTGTCCATTGAGCCCAAGTGGGTCTTGACATTTATGGAATGGAGGAGAAACAAAGTGCTTCCATGTGGGATACATACAGGGGCGGGCTGCTCTTGCTTTAGCAAGAGGTTCGCTGGTAGCGCGTGCCCATTTGCACTCGCTTCGCTCGCACGCGCCACTTGGGGCTCATGTGAAGCTACAGGGAGAAAACAGCTCCAGTACAGCAAGTACAGCAAGGGCGGTGTGGAGCTCACCTGAGCAGCAGGGGCGGAGTAAAGGTGAGTTATTTAGCGATAGCTTAGGGCAGGGGCAGGTGGGCGGGGCCAGCCAGAGCTCAGAGCAAGAGGTTCGCCTGAACCTCTGCGACCACACAGCAGCCCATCCCTGGATACATATTGAAGTGGTTAGTGAATAGCAACCAATCCGCAAAACCAGATGTTTCACTGAAACAATTAACACTAATGGATTTTATAGCAGAACATAACATACCTGCAGGGGTGTTGATGGTGTTTGTCCACCAGGATACCCAGCTTCAAAAGAAAAATATAACATATGTAGTAAATATCTTACTTGCATAACAGATTATGACCAAATATCAGGGCATATAAAGGAGCCTGTGTGAGAAATCTGTACCTCTCTTTCAGAACTACCATATTTTTCAGACTATAAGATGCTCCGAACTACAAGACGCACCTAGCTTTTGGGGAGGAAAACAAGAAAAAAATATCTGCCTCTGCCTCCCAGCAATTTGCCTCTGCGTGGGATGTGCGGAAGCCAAAAACAGGGCGTGTGGAAGCTGAAAATGGGGCGCGCGGAGCCGATGATAGGCGGTGGTGATCTCTCCAGACTGGAACAGCTGGTTGTCCGTATTCCGGGAGGCAGATCCAACCAACAATCAGCTGCTCATGCTAAATCAGGCTATGCTGACGCTGACCAGGCTATTTGCTGTTTGCTGCAAGGAGGCAAATTGCTGGGAGGCAGAGGCTAAAGGGC